>JAIUZE010046693.1:0-69121 GCA_022085475.1 Heliosperma pusillum
ACAAGAAGTCAGTCACCTTCGGTGCTTCTCTTATGTCTAGGGAGAATGACCTGAATTTTAATTGGATTTTCGAGAAATTCTTAGATGCTATGGGTGGAAAGGAACCTCATTGTTTTTTTACCGATCAATGCCCTGCTATGAAGATTGCAGTTCCCGCTGTTTTTAAGACAGCTGCACATCGGCTTTGTATGTGGCACATCATGCAGAAGATACCTGAAAAGGTAGGCCCAACAGTGGCGAAAGAGACTGATTTTGTAAGCAGATTAAATTCTGTTGTTTGGGATTGTGACCTAGAGCCGTCTGACTTTGAAGAGAGGTGGTTTGGGTTGATCAGTGAGTTTCAGATGGAAGATAATGGATGGTTGAGCTATATGTTTTCTATTCGTCAACGTTGGATTCCCGCTTATTACCGTGACATTCCTTTGGGTTGTCTTTTAAGAACAACCCAACGGTCTGAGAGTGAAAACAGCTTCTTCAAGCGGTTTGAAAATCCCCGTGGCACCCTCGTCGAGTTTTGGTTGCGCTTCCAGAGCGCTATGGATCAGCAACGATATAGACAAAAGTCTCTTGACAGAGATAGTGACCACTCTCTACCTCAAACCAAAACCCTTATTCGACTCGAGATTCACGCGTCCACTGTCTACACACACTCACTGTTTTACGATTTCCAGCAGCAGTGTGTCGATTCTTTGCATTCATGTAGTGCCGGAGATTCATCGAGGGATGCCACTACAAGGTTCCTTGATGTTGAGGACATGTTTCGGAAGACGTACACTGTGGCACTTAATCCTACAACTTGGGATGCAAGCTGTTCATGCAAGCTGTTTGAGAGGAAATGCAACATATGCAAACACATTATATGGATTCTCTCAGGTAAAGGGGTGAAGAAGATACCTGATAAGTATCTTCTTAGTAGATGGACAAAGAATACCAAAAAAATGCCCCTATATGATGTAAATGGGCAGTTGATGGACGACTTTACGGCATCAGATGTGAGCAAGATGCATATTTCAACTGCTTGGTCAGAGTTCTACTCCACCTTGACTCTGTTAAAAGCTCAACCTGCACCTAAAGTAACCGAGCTCATCCATCTGCTTACGACATTTAGACAACAATTGCAGCCGGTGTCGGAAACAATGACAAAACAACAAGAGTTGGAGATGCTCCTGGGGTGTCGGTCTTCAACTGAGTTACATATATTACCACCCGTGGAATCAAAAAATAAAGGCAGTGGAAAGAGGTTGACGTCTAAGAAACAACAGTGCATTGCCAAGGTACAAAAGCCGAAAAGGTTTTGCAATAATTGTAAGCAAATGGCACATCATGATAAGCGTAACTGTCCTCATTCATCCTCTGATCATGCTTCTTCACTCAATCCGCTGATAATGCCTCTGAGGTTAGTTGTTTTCCTCCTATTGTTCCTTTCTAACAATATCACATATCTGGTCTAACAATATCACATATCTGGTCTAACAATATCACATATCTGGTCTAACAATATCACATATCTTGGTTTAACAATATCACATATCTGGTCTAACAATATCACATTTTTGTAGATACTAATTTGTTGTTTTGTTTGTTTTCCTTTTTGCAGATTTCTTCACCCTCGGATGTCCTTTAACAGTACGTAGTACACCATCAATTGAGCAGATTTCTTGTGCAGATTTCTTTACTCTCGGATTTACACTGATACCAATTGAGCAAATTGAGAAACTATATAAACAATTGAGCAAATTTTTGTATTCATTTCTCTTATATAGAGAACTTTTTAATCATTACGATATTGTTGCAAGTTGTCCCCATTGTCCTATGAAGGTAGAATCTTGTTGAATATCACATTTTAATTTTTTCCAAGAATTCTCTCGCTTCTTCTCTTCTATTATTTTCCAGTTAATTATATATCTTTTTTAACAACAACAATATCACACGTTATGAACAACAATATCACATGTTATGAATAACAATATCACTTTTGGTTACACTATATAGCATCTTATATGAGGTATATATGACGTATAGCAGTTTATGAACATAATATTGCGGTTTACATTACACGTTATAAACAAAATCACACGTAATTAGTTACGAACCATTTCTTAAATTGAAGTATACTTTTTTCACAATAACAATATCACATGTTATGACCCACAATATCACACGTTATGGAATTAAAATCAGATATGTGATATGTGATATGTGATATTGTTAGACCAGATATGTGATATTGTTATACCAGAAGTTAAAACAATATCACACTGCATAGAAAACAATATCATAAATGCCAAATCAACTAAACGTTGAGATACAATATTCACCATGTACTTGCTAATTCAGAATATCATTACCAATAACATAGTACATCACAGCTTACTAGGTCTATCAATCTACTTGCTGTCACTACCTTTACCCCTAGCCCTACCACCCCTATGATTTGCAACACTCTTGTACCTTTTCCTAGGAGAGTTGTGAAGTATTGGCATTTCAGTGTCAATCTTTGGGTTCTCCTTCTCAATAGGATTCTCCTTCTCAACAGGATTCTCCTTCTCAACAGGAACATGTGCTTCCTTTCCTTTCTCTTTTCTAGCAGGCCCCTTGATTCTCCTCTTTTCCCTTAGGAGTTCCCACATTCCGTCTTTCCGAGTTTTGAACAGGTTAACATTATGGAGCAAAGCTGTCCTTTTCTCATTTATATCAGCTAAAAGCAAAGACGCTGCAATCTCTCCCCAATAGTATCTCCTAGATACCTTGTGCTCCAAGTCTGCGTCAAATATTTCCCCCTCGTACAGGATCATGTGCATCATTAAGAAATTTCCAGATTCGGTATTGTTTAGCTCTTCAGTTTGCCATTTAAAGCCGACATTGACAATCTCAAAATCAATTATCTCTTCTGCTCTTGGTACCTCCTTATCTTCTAGGTAGTCACTCATGTATGAAGCCTATAAAATAAAAGGAAACCAGTGATTATTCATAACCAACAATCATTAATGTTTCTTCATACGAGAATATAAAATGGGAACAACTTGCAGCAATATCACATATCACATATCTAACAATATCAAATAGTTGGTCTAACAATATCACATAGCGTGTCTAAGAATATCACAATTTTGTGATACTAATTTGCTGTTTTCTTTGTTTATGAAACCAGTGATTATTCATAAACCAACAATCATTAACCACAAAATCAAATGTTAAACCATTTCATATTTATTAAATAAACATACCACTATATCTGCAAGCATGTATACTTTTGATTTCTCCCAGTTTGGATAGATCGTGTTGTCCAGCACTTCAACCATGTCGCATTTGAAATTTATACAAACACAGAAGTAATGGTCTTCCCATACCATGGGTATAAATATAATATCTGCCTCATAGTTTAATGCAACGTTGTTTTTGAACATAAGGTCATCCCAAACTGCAAATATCTTCTGTTTATCATTTCCTTTATCATTTGTCCCTTCCACTTCCTGTTCCTTCAAAGAGTGTATAGCAGCTTGTTTCGTGTTTATGACGTCAAACTAGTTTTCAGAATTCTCAAATTGTACATATATAAAATAATATAATAGCTTACCATGTGTTGAATTCCAAAAAATATTAAACTTGTTGAACACTTTTCTTTGTCTTCAATGTCGTTTAGAATTATTGCCCAACTTTCAATCACATCGGTATTGACATGCACATTTGGCAACAAGGACATGATATCCCCTCTCTTCAGGTACTGCTTTTCACTGAATTGGCCAACAACCTCACTGCTCCAAAAGAAATGTAAGCATTTTCATCAACAATCTTGCAATTAATATTTTTAGTTTTGTGATACTGAGAAACAATATCACGCGTTATTTAAAGAAATATCACACCTTATGCAGAACAATATCACTGATGAAGTAAGTTTAAGCTATACAGTATCACACTTCACCAAGAACAGTATGTTTAATATTTATCAAAGATGCATAGGATCTTACTCTGATGATAAACCGTAGTCGTCCAACAAGCAGTAGTCAAGCACTTCTTTTCTCAAAGTCAACATTTTTGAAAGAAGGGCTTGGTTATTCCTCATAAATTTGGAGACAAGGAGTATTTTCTCATTCCCCCGACCACAATCCAAAGTGCTTCCAAGCCCATCTGAGACTCCACGCCTGCTGCTGCCCAAGACACTCGCGGAACCATCTTCTATAATGGCTACAAAATATAACAGTTATATCATGAACTATATCAGAGTTTTCTTAATTAAATTCAGTATATGATAAAAGATTTTGTAGGGGAATCTAACCTTTTATTTTTGAGTTTGGAGTGTGAAAATTCTTTTTCCCACCCTTTACTCCCTTCTTCTTTTTGTTACCTTTTTCCCTCTTTCTCAGCAAAGGTTGGATTATTTTAGGCTTCATCTCATTCAGCTGTCTTATTTGCTCAAGGACCACACTCCTACTTTCATTTTTATCACTCAATATTATTGTCGCTGCAACCTTTGCCCTATATAGCTCTCTCTTTTTCCTATTAAAAAGCTCACACTCAAATGGCTTACCAACAAAAAACATCATGTGAAGCATCATGAACAAGCCGCAGTCTACGTTACTCTCATCGGATTGCCAAATAAAGGGCACATTTTGTATATCGAAGTCCTTTACTTGTAGACCATGTTCATGACCTTTGCTAATAAGGAAGTCACCATATGTGTCCACCTACATATTTGTAAAGTAAATCATAATTTAAGTACTTTAACAATATCACATAGCTGGTCTAACAATATCACATAGCTGGTTTAACAATATCACATAGTTGGTCTAACAATATCACATAGATGTTCTAACAATATCACATTTTTGTAGATACTAATTTTCTTTATTAATGAAACACTTACAGCGCAACCAGCCAAGCTTGTGTATGATGATCGCTCAAAATCTTCACGAGTTTTGTTGTCCATATAAAACGCCACCTTCCTCGTGAAGTCAATGCACACGCAGAAAAAATGCTCGTGCAGAAGTAAAGGAATGAATACCTAAGAAAAAACATAGGCAATAAAGTATCATTATTTGGTTCACATACAATATCATCCATTATTTGGAAAGTTATCATGTTAATTATCCATTTCTCTTACCATATCTGCACCCAAATTAAGCGGCTGGTTAAAAAAGGTCGACCATGTATTCCATGCACCATATACTTCTGTCGTATATTTTCCCCTATCAACATCATCTTCACTCATGACATTCAACTTCGTTAGGGGCCCCTGGTTTTGTCATATGGCACATGATAAGTCGCTTTGACAAATTGCTAATTTTTTAGAATGACTAACGAACGGAGTTGATTAAATAAAAAATATGTATTTGAAGTAGACATACCGAGTGTTCAATACCATAGAAGATTCGGATGGGTTGGTTGTTGGCATTTTCTGTCATTTGCAAGTCATTTAGCAATAATGCCCATGCTTCGATGACATTGTGTTCTATCAGTTCTCCGGGCAACAACGACTCAATATCGGATTTTGATATAACATGGTAGGCTCCAAACTGAAAGACAGTATTCCTGTACAATTTTATCAAAAAACTATGATTAGTTTTTGAACAATAATATGAACAAATTTCTATCGAATACTATTATATTTTTAAATACTTACACTCCTTGTATATTATGATCATCAAGGAAGCAATAATCCATGACCTCCTTTCGAAGCTTCAACACATGCTCAAACAAATAGTATCTGATGTTGAAATATAATTTCATACATGATTTTTTTACTTAATTTAAATAGTATCACAAACGATTCTCAACAATATCACTGTATGAATTACATTTTAATGCACTTCATTTTCCCATTCTAGAGCATGCTACATACATCACAGCAATCAATGGATATCGTCTTCAGGTTAGTCAGTTTCCTTACAACATTCATCTATGTTTCTTACTTTTTATACTTTTTGTATTTCCTTTTGTCATGATAAACAATTGGCACATCAGGATGAGATGATACTGAGATGATATTTTGCACTTTGTTTTCCTTTTTGCAGATTTCTTCGCTCTGGGGAGGTTTGTAAGAGTATGTGTGTAGGATGACGAAGTCTATAATATATCATCAATTGAGGAAATCATATTTTTTTTAATTCATTTCTTTTATAAAAACAAATTTTTAATTCTTAGATATTGTTCTAAGCGGCTATAAATTTGTATTCTTTTTCCATTTTTAAGTTGTCATAGAAATATCATAGTAAGAATATTATGGTTGTATCAGGATTTGCAATTTTTTATGTTATTAAATAAACAATCATATATTTTTTTTGAACGTACTTCATTTTTTTTGGTAAACAATAACACACGATGTTTAACAATATCACAAGTTGTATTGAAAAATATCACACCTAATTAGAAACAATATCACCTTTCATTACAATACATCAATTGACTCTGAGAACAATATATCACTAGTGGTTTAAACATATCACTAGATGTCGTAAACAATATCACATTGTATAAGAAACAATATCAAATGATTTGGTAAACCATACTACACTACTGGCTTAAAAATTACATACCTAATTAGAAACCGTAACTCCTTTCATGACACAATATCAATTGACCTGAGAACAATATCACACTATTGGTTTAACAATATCAATAGAGCTGATATCGCAAACAATATTACACTTTATAACAAACAATATCAAATGATTTGGTACACAATACCACACTAGAAGCTTAACAATATCACAGATTTGGTGAAGAATATCACACTCCCGCCCAAACAATGTCACATTAGAAAGGAAACTTGTAATCCTTCAACCTTCTGCTACTCAAACACAATATCACTACATATGAGATAAAATATCATTGCTGCTCCTAAAAATATCACAAAATACCAGCAGCAATATTAGTTAAATCACAACTACATTCGATAAATATCCTTCCAAAATTACATCAATCATTATTGCATATTCAATAAAAGTCTCCTCATCATCCCCATGCTCATCTTCGCTGCCATTGTCGCTGTTCAAGTTAGTAACATCATTAAATTCCTCATCTTTTTCTTTATCAGCGCAATCCAAATTGTCGTCGCTCAAAAGCTAAGATCTCTGTCCACACATCCTCCATATTTGTTGTTCAATTCTTTGTACCAAATTTCAACATCTCTGTTCAAATATCAAATGACGGTAGCCCTTGCTTTTCATTCTTCTTCTCTTAAAATACTAGTTAATCTGACAAAATTATGATGATTAAGTAGCATTATTAATCTTTACATTTAATATCAAGCACACAAACAAATGTATCACAAGTTGTTTTTCATTATCATATTGAACACGTTAGATCAACATTACTTGTTTAAGTGAACATTATTAAGGATCAATTTTTCATTTTCAACTATATTGTTAAACAAATTCAATTTTTATATTATGAAACCCAAACTTTCACGATTATACAATGTTAAACCCTAATTTTCTCAATTAGCAGTAATCTTCGTATTCAATATCACATTATGCAAATAAAAATATCAGAGTCATTGAAAAACAATATCACATTTTCAAAGATTATTTATTCGTATCAACTTTCAGTATCATAACCAACATGTATATCGTCACTACTCATTAACTGAACACCTACGATCAATTTCTCAACTAATTTGTCAAACAAATTGAATTTTATACCCTAATTTTCACAAATAAACAATACTCGTATTAAACTCTAGTTTTCGTGATTAAATAAACTAAATAAAGTATCTAAGAAGCAACTACAACTACAATAGTTGATATGAATTGAAGAATATGTCGATTTAATCACCCAAAACTGTATGAAATAATGTATGAGTAAAATATATAGAAATTGAAAGCAAAAAGATGAACATACCAAAAATCACTCAACAATATATTCAATCACTCGATATTGTTTGAATTCTTCTCATTCACCATAAAAACAATAATTTCTAACAACATGAACATTCATAATCAATGTAATAGTACCGAAATTCAACTAAAATCGCATAATAAAAATAAAAACAGCAAAATTGAATATACCACAACGATTTTGGAGAGAAATCAACTTAGATTATACAATGTAGTTGTAAACTAGTTGAAATCGAGTTGAAATATTATGATTTCAGCAAGTTTTTAGATAGATTTTAGTGAGGTTTTGTTTGTTAATGGTTCAGTTGAAACTTTTGGAGAGAGAAAGGGGGAAACGTGGGAAATAAGCCAATTTTGTTAGGTTAATTTAGGCGCCTACGTGTCATCATCTCACCCCTCTATTTTTCTTTTATCAACGGCTGTTATTTGGACTCATGGACTCAAATATATAGGTGGACTCACCGGATCCCGCCTCTATATATATATATATATATTATGCTACATTTATGTTGTTTCATAAACCCAACCAAACCAATCGATAACCGACGTTGATAGAATTCACCCCATAACAACTTGTATAGCAACTCCCGTCTCCTTGTGTTCGAGCCCTATCACTACATTTATTTGTGTCTAGGGTATTTCTCTTTGATTTCTCGCTCCGAACGTTGCATGCGCTTTATGGTCATGTTGTCGCCAGGGTTTGTAAGGTTGAAAGGCATTCCGTACAAAGAAGCTGTTGGATTGTCAAATATCTTGGTTATATTTATTACAGAGTTATTTTCAAGACCTTTGTACAGATTCTTCGCAAAAGGTGTCACTTGTTTAAGGTAAATATACACGAGGGTTAATTAAGTAAATAAAAATGCGACGTTGGATATTTGAATTGAAGTGCAATATGAGATTGTTAGAGTGTTCTCGTCTCTAATGCGTTCCACCTAAAATGCACAACGAACCTATACTAGATATATTTTGGGAGTTCCGAGGAAAGCCCCTTTGTTACTTCTTCTTTTTTGTGGCGATCAAATTTCCCGTGAAGAGTTATTCGTGCCGAGCAATTGTAAAGAGTTAAGATGATATAACTTAGAGAGTGGATAATTAGCCGCCTTCCCAGCGAAGGGTATTTAGAGAGTGTTCTAGTACAAGCATGATTGAACACGTGACATATCTACTTGTCTCATTGCATACGGTTGACCAATGGTCATAGGCAACTGGATCTCGTGGACACCTGAATATAATTAATCTGCAGAAATGAAACTTCTTTTAAGACCTAGGAAGATTAAAATGACTGTAACGACACCCTCATTTACCCGCCAAGGTAAATCGGGGTGTTACTCCCTCGGTTTTCCAAGGCCGTGCATCAAGTACCACAATTAAAAAACAATATTTAAAAGAGTCAAGTTTAATGATTATTACAACCCAAAAGTCTCAAATAACAATGGGAGAAAAATAAGTCTAGTGTCTAAAACTATCGAAAAACTCAAACCAAGATATCGACTCGATACCAATCTCGCCCCTATTCGCCTCAAGCGTCCCAAGCGTCAATCAAAACTTGAAAGTCTACCTACTCACCACATGACCGGACATGTCAAGTGGGTCACCGTAGATAGTTATTTGAAAGAGATTTAACAAAAGAGAAAACACCAAGTCAGCACAAGGTTGTGTAACACCCCGACCCAGACCCGGGATCGGGAGCGGTCACCTAACGGTAGCTTGTCAGGTTGTGTACATGGACCACAGATCAACACAGTTTCTTTCCAGCGCATTTTGTCCTCACTAATGTGCATCCCGAGAACTTCCCAAGAGGTTACTCATCCTAAAACTACTCCCAGCCAAGCATGCTTACGGTGGAGTTTTTTTTTGCATGTACAACTAGAAAAGAAAGTGCACTTTGTTGATATGAATAGTAATTTCAATCCCTTTAAGCACTAGCTAGATTTTAAGTCTATCAATAAATCTATTTAGAGGTACCCCGCGCGTGGAGTATTACATTCCCCCCACTTGAAGAACGCAACGTCCTCGTTGCGCTTGACATCATCTCACCGCAGCCAATCATTCTCATAATCCTCTCCCGTTAGGTGGATGACCCGGGTACTCTTGACCACACCGCACGACCACTCACGCTAGTTTGTCAGGCCGTGTACATGGCCCACTGATAAACACATGTCCTTTTCAGCGCATTTTGTCCTCACTCATGCGCATCCCAGGAAATTCCCAAACGATCACTCATCCTAAAAGTACTCTCAGCCAAACACGCTTAAATGTGCAGTTCTTTTTGCATGGATAACCAAAAAATAAAGTGAACGTTGTTGATATGAGTAGTGCTTTCAATCCCTTTTAACACTAGTCAGATTTTAAGCCTATCAATGGATTTCTTCAGGGGTACCCTACGCTTGGAGTATTACAGGTTGAGTAGAGAAATCAATAGACAATGCATAATAAACACGAGTGACAATGCCCACATGATCATACACATGCACAACAACATCAATCGAATTCAATACCATCACACAATTTTAATCACAATCTAATGGTGCTTGCTACAAATCACAAGACATCCCAATACTTGCTATATAAATCACAAGGCATCATGTGATTCTCGATCACTTGGCGGACCGTTAAACGTGCACGTCCTCTCTAGTGGCGGACGCAAAATAGGAGGCTTCAGATGCCCTCCGCGTACGACTGCGCCTTAAAAGGACCTGATTACCCGTATTAGTCCTCAACATCATAATTTCAAGTCTACAATATCACACAAAGCATCATCATCAATTAATTTTTCATCATACATCATACAATCACGCACTATGAACGATGTCACAAGTTCTTAATTCATATCAAAATCACATGTCAACCAAGATTGAGTACAGAAGTCTATAACTTTGTGCAAAAACTTTAATTGGCAAGAATATAACTCCACAAATTCACATTACACACTTACATAAGTATAGACCAAGGATTCCCAAATTCCTAGTCTCAACTGCAGTCGATATATATAAGTGGAAAGAGTCAAACTTTAAGTCCACATCATCATACTAAGAACAACAGTAGGTTTTCCCCAAATTTCTAGGTCTAAATTAACTAATTCAATATAATAAGGGTGAATCCTCAAGGTTAAGCCAATTCCTTCCTTAAGATAGGTTGATTCCTTCCTTAAGATAGGTTGAGACAACTCTAATTAAGACCAATTAACACTAAATATTTAAAATAATGAGAGGGAAATAAAGGTTGAGTGATTCTTACCCAAATTAATGATTAAAGGTTGAATCTTGGAGGAGATCTAAGATTATTGCCTCTTTAATGCTAAAGAGTATTTAATTAGGGTTTTGGATGAGTTTGAAGGTGGTGAAATTTTTGATATGGCTGCACAAGGCCTTAAATAGTGACGCATAACTAAACCCTCGAATTAAGAGAAAATAAATAAGACTCAAGCTGTTCAACAATTCCGCGACTTGAGCGAGTCCCTCGGTCGAGTAAAACCCACTCAGGTGAGTACGAAAACCTACTTAGCTTGGTCAAGTAATATCTACTTTGTCGAGTACAAAAACATACTTGGTCGAGTAACACCTTATTGGTCGAGTACGGCCGGCCGAGTACAAAAACCCTACTTGGTTGAGTAGCACCTACTTGATCGAGTAGGAAAACCTACTTGGTTAAGTTACATCAAACAGACCGCAAATATCACTTAGGACACTTGGTCGAGTACCAACCCTTATTCGACCGAGTCACAAAATAAAGCACTGAGTATTACATTGACCTCACTAGGAACCCCAACATTATACATCAATGTATGACTGTGTTCGAAGCAGGGGATCAAACACAGAAGTCGGAGGGCACTAGTCAGCACATTCCCTTTGTTGTTTATCTAGACAATATTATTTATGGTTGGGTATGTGGTACAATTTTTATGTGCCTTAATTGTATTCATCACGGTGTAACTTACCCTTTTAAATATTAATTGCATATACATTTTTCTTCGATATTTTTTTCTTATCTATATATTTTCTTATAAGGGTTTTCTAACGTGTGCCCAAATGACACATGTTAAAATGCTAATTAGAGTAGATTTTGTAAGAATAATTCTCTTCTTATAATTATATTATAAATAACTAAGCATGTAAGATTTTATAATCACGATGATATTTTAATACAAGCAATAAACTAAATATGATTACTAAAATTTCTAAAATAAATAAGTACGTAGGTTAAATTAAATAATAATGATACTGTTTTAATATAATTAAGTAATAAACTAATATGATTTCAAAAATCTATATATAGATCAAATAATATAGTTAGAAATTACGAGATTGAAGAATGTAAGATTAGAGAATTGAGAGAGATTGTGTGAGGTTAGGACTTAGGACTATTGTTGGAGTGGAGGGGCATTCATGGGAAAATAAACATAAATAATTTAAACCAGTAGATAGAATAAAGGGCCAAGAGGAAAAGACCCGTTAGCTTGCGGATCACAAAGCGGGCCAACAACGGGGTATAAACGGGCTTCAAATGGGCTATATATGACACGCGTCAGACGTCGAAAGTAAAGCAATGAACCTGCCTGTCCTGTTGACGGGCTGCACCTGCCATAACGAGTCACACGAGCCTAGAAAATATCGACTCGACAACATGGGCGAGTCGGGCTGGACGCTGACTCATGCTATTGGTCATGTTTAGTCATTGTCAAGATACCGAAATGATTAGTATAAAATTCTTAGGAAGAACTTCATATAAAATTAAAATGGAGAAAGTATAATACAATTTCCATATGTAATGTCAAGATACCGACGACGAAGCAAAGGCCGTAGATGAATGTGACCAATCTGCACGTACCATGACATAATTGTCGTGTATTGCTGTTGAAATACCCAAATAGGAGTGTTTGGTGAATGAAGTTGATTTAATTGTGGATTTGTGGCGTTTCCAATCAAACCACCGTCTTAAGAACCACAATCATCTATGTAATTGTGAACATGTCATACTTTTACGTTACTGATTATTTAAGCTGTTTTCTAATATTCTCCATTCCGATACTTTATTTACCTTTGTTTTTCCCCCTCAAAGATTACGAGAGGGGAGAGCATCATATGTGAAAGTTTGAATTTTTTATCCCATTTTTGTGTCTCAGTTTATAAATCAACATCTCTTCGTTTGACATATACACAATAAGCTTTAAAAATAATTATTTAGGTATTTGATCGGGCCTGTCGCAAGCCCTGGTCAAAGATAATTACCCAGACTAGGCTAATAACAAATTAATGTAATTAGGGAAGTAGAGGTCGATCCTCAGGGAGATGGTGTTTTCTATAGAATGTGAAATGTCTTGCGATTGGGTCTTATCTAACGAATATCTGTGTTTTGGGGTTTTGATTTCTAAACTAATAAAAAGCATAAATGAAAACAAAATAAAAGCAAATCAAAACGAAAACAATAAAGCAGGTGATGAATAAACAATGATAAAAAGAATCTAGGGAAGTAGGTTCACATATGTAGATTAACATATTGATGAAATTGGATTTAGAACATGCAAATAATTCATTGTGAGTTCGTAAGAATGATGTGTTCATTACAATCATATATCAGATGGTCTAGCAGGCTTTTAGGCAATTTACTAGGTCTAATCTACCATGTCATGCTTTGTCTATTCAATTCACGTATTTCTACTTTGGAAAAGAATTCCATTTTAGTCAATGATTTTGATCAGGAATCGTTAACTATCGTTATAGTCCAAACATGCATAGACACAATGTTTTAAAAGCACAATTTCTTTTATCCAATTATCATCTTTTAATCAACCTACATGGCTACCCTACACCCTAGAAAAACGACTACTCACTCATGGTGATGTTTAGATCTAAGATGATGTTAATAATAAAAACTAGGATAGACATGTTTATTTGGTTTTGATAATATTTTAAGACTCTTTAATTGGCGATAATAACGACGCTAAATTGACGATCTAGGGAAATGAAATGATTACAACGATATTGAAATTGAATCTAAAATAACATGTAAAGAAAATAGCAATCAAATAAGAAACATAAAGACTTTAAACAAAAGATAAAATAGGAATACCTAGATGACGATCAACAACGACAATGATGAAATATAAACAACCGTAATAGAAATTCCTTGCATAGAATAGTCGATCCACGAATTACAATACTTGAACCACATAAAGTAGATTACAAAGATGGAATTTTTATTGATCTAGGCTAAGGATTTGATGTAGAGAAATCAGAAATAAACTAAGAAACTAAGGACAAAAAGGAAGAAGAAAATGATCTAGACAAGAGAAGAGAGGCTAGGTTTCTCTCCTCCTAATCTAGGGTTTTTTATGTAAAGAGAGAAGTGTGTTGAGATGTGGTGGCTGAGGCATTCTTATATAGCAGTAGGTTTCGTGGGGAAGGGGTCATACATTAAACATATAGGACAAAATAAAGGAAGTCGAAGCAAAAGCTCGGAACAACAAGGATACCCGATCGGGTACACTACTTACCCGATCGGGTATGTAGTGATCTTGGTCCATTGACTTTCGTTTCATCTCCCCTTACATATGACTTGACTTTCATTATCCCCCTTGACCTTTTGAGTCGGGTTTGTTGATAGGGTTTGATGTAAAATGATGATTTCTTCGCCTAACTGATCGATCTTCTGACAACTGCGAAATCGTCTTTGCTTCTTCTTTCTTTTGAATCAATGAACCTTCTTGAAATGCCTTTGACTTGGTCAAGCTTGCTTCTTCAAATCGTCGGGTTCTAACGTCACTTTCCCTACAAAACAGGTTAGAACATAGGAATTCGCCTAGAAGACGATATTAGCTCATAAAATGGCTTAACAAAGCACAAATGAAATACAAAACCGAGCTAAATTGGGGGTTAAAATCATGCAAATATTCACTTATCAGTATTATAAAATGTTGAGGTGTTAGGTGATTAAGACAATGAGATACAAGCTAGAACAAGAAATTGGGACAAAGGATCTGTACTCTATTTGTGGGTAGTAATATTGAAAAATAAATGGATTATAGTTTATTTCATTGGATGATCAAACTACTAATTATTAAAAACATGCATAATATAGAAAGGTAAACAAAATAATGAGACACCCCAAAAAATGAGAAACGTAAACAAATGACCGGTACAGAGTGAGTATTAATGTGAAAGAATAAATTAGGTCTTGTTTGAGCAATAATAAATTTTAAATAACAGATAAATTAGAACCTATATGATTAGTATGTATATATTGAAATAGTAGGTTTTATTTGTACCAGGTTTTCTTTGCATATTAAGAAAATATTTATTGTAAATAACGTAACACTGTGTCATGAAATTTAAGCCAAATCATATATTACAAAATTTTCCATCATTTTTCTTCATGTGTCGTTTTCGATAGATACACATGTGACATTTAAATTTTCGATAGACATTGAAAACTTTTGATTACAAACTTTTGAAGATGAGGGACATGCTAACCCCTAACTTTATCACCATTTACCAGCATACGATTGATATTAATATACCGTTTACTAAATTCACTTATATATTTACTAAATCTTTGAAATTAGTTTACAAAGATAGAATGTTTACACCGATATAAAATTATAGAGTAAAACGATTTTATTATTTTATACCATAAAACGGTCTATTTTTCTTATAAAAACCTTATTTATATTGCTAGTAAATGAGTTATTGTATATTCATCAATATAATAAAACCGTTTCATAGTGTGAGACCCCGCCTTTCGCAATATTCTCCGTACGCCGACGAGTGTAGCGAATAACCATTCAAAAGGAGACCGGAGACTCTACAGTGTACCGTCGACACGTTGTCTACATGCATTTCATATTTCACCAATATAAACCTTAATAAAATAAAATTGTAGACAAATGGACTATCCAATCACTAACCCCGCACTAACAAGAAATAAAAAGAAAAGGAAAAACCCTAAAATTTACACATCCCCACAAGCCACAATCATGTGACGAATCCAACGTTATTATCAACAAACTTTTTTCTTCTCTTTTTTTCCCTTTAATTTTCGCTTTTAAAAATTTAACACACTAAATACCCCCAACATTTGTCCTTTTCCTTTACCCAACTATAAAAATAAAAAATAAATAAAAAAGGTTTCATTATCAAGGGGGGTAGTTGTCCAAGTCCAACCTAACTCCCAAACAAAAGAGCGTGATCCACGCGCCATACTCATTTCCGTAACGTCTCTTTTAATAATCAATAATAATCAATGATAGCCTGTCTCTCTTATATATAAGCACTTCAACTTATCAAACCCCTTATCAACTTCTGATGCAATAAATCCTACATCTCAATATCTCAAAATACCACGATAAAACCACGAGAAGTATAAAATAACGTGATTAAGAGATAAAAGAGGGTTTCTCTCACCTCCCTCTATAAAATGCTCCCCTTTTCTCTCTTCTCTGACCCCAAGAAAAACTCCCCTCTCTACAAGAGAGAGAAATCTCACAACAACAAAAATTTAAGATTAAAAAAAAAAAACAAATTAATTGTTTTTTTTTAGATAAAAAAAGTTAGTGAACAAGTGAAAAATTTCACCTCCTTGATCTATTTCCTTCTCCTTAATTTGTTTACCTTTTCTTTTGTTTTTCGTAAGAGATATTTTAATCAAAACTAATATCTTATCTTATTATTACTTAAAACAGTTTTTTTTTCGTTTTGTTTTTATTTTTTGAATTTTTTTATAATTTCAGGCGTTGATCTAAGATTTAAAGGAGGAATATAAATAATTTTTAATTGTTTTTTTATTAGGAAAAAAAGTAAATGTGAAGAAGAGATGTCGTCGTTAAGCAGAGAGCTGGTGTTTCTGATACTTCAGTTTTTGGATGAGGAGAAATTCAAGGAGACGGTTCACAGGTTATTATTATTTTTAGATTTATCTGATATTTTATTTTATTTTATTTTATTTTTTTTGTTAAAATGTTAGTGCAATTATTACATGTGTTGTTGAAATTAATGAATAAATGATGGGAGTTATGTATGTACTTTTTCGGTCTCGTCTCGGTTATTTGTTTACCTTATAGGTATAAATCAAATGTAATAAATAATTGAGACGGAGTGAGTACATACGTATGTGTGAAATGTGTGTTAATGGGGTTTGCTTTTGGCTATTGTGATGCGGGGGGAGGTGAGAGAGAATTAAAGTGTTGAAAAAGAAACTGAAAAGAAAAAAAAGGGTATTTCTGACGTCATTATGACCTAATTGTTTGAGTGTAAGTAATCACAAATTAAGTCAGATGGTTGTTGTGTGAATTTTGATTGGATTGGATTGGATTTGATTAATTTAATTGAGGAGGAATCATACCATTTCACAAAATGAGATTGAGTAATTTGTGGTTCACTGATTTTAATAGCTTACTATACAAGGAATGTTCCTATTTTTTTCGCTTTTTTAGGGATGTGGATTGGGGATTGGGGATTGGGGATTGGGGATTGGGGTAGAGAAGCTAGTTGAGTTTGGTGGGGAAAGTGTCTTACTCTATTACACAAGCTGTGCTGTTTTTCCTCGTTTGGGGGCGGGCGAGGAAGGAACTACTAGAGCTTGGAACAAGAAACGGAGGTGGGGTGATCGTTACTTCGTTAGTTGGAATGTGGAACAGTAAGAATAAATCAGAGTTTCAGTTATTTCATTAGACGAACACTCTTGTTACTGTGTGGCTTCGGGTTTGAGGCTGAGGCTGAGTGTTTTATCTTTCTTCGATGCTTATTGATGATGCCTGATACAGATTTTGGTAGTAAGGAGCCGACTGAGATAACATAATAATGATATATGCCATTTGAAATCAATTGTATGTACAGATTGGAGCAGGAGTCAGGGTTCTTCTTTAATATGAGGCACTTTGAGGAATTGGTGACTGAGGGGAACTGGGATGATGCAGAGAAGTACTTAACTGGCTTCACAAAAGTTGATGATAATAGATACTCGATGAAGATATTTTTCGAAATCCGGAAGCAGAAGTACCTAGAGGCGTTGGATAGGCAAGTCCCGAATCGTGTTTGACCAAAATTTAAAGTTCCGGCCTTCCGGGATAATTGAAGTTAACTTGTCTAGAATTTGTGGTGTTTGTTTTATCTTGATGATTGCAGGAAAGATCGTTCAAAAGCTGTTGAAATTCTCGTGAAGGATTTGAAAGTGTTTTCTGCGTTTAATGAAGAGCTCTTCAAGGAGATAACACTTCTCTTGACTTTGGAGAATTTTAGGTTCGAGCTGCAAATTTGCTGATAAGAATGCGCTTTAATTCCGTAAAACTTGACCTGATGAGATGGCATTGTCGTTAAACATTGCAGAGAAAATGAACAGCTGTCCAAGTATGGAGATACTAAGTCAGCTAGAAGCATCATGCTCGCAGAGCTAAAGAAACTGATAGAAGCCAACCCCTTGTTTCGTGACAAGCTACAATTTCCTACGCTGAGGAACTCAAGACTCAGAACTCTAATAAATCAAAGGTTAATCCTTCAACACGGAATGAAAATGACGATTGAATTGTTGTGATTGTTTTTCTATACAATTGTGGAGTTGTGCTGACATTCTCTTCTGCGATGTTATTATAGTCTGAATTGGCAACATCAGCTATGCAAGAATCCCAAGCCTAATCCCGACATAAAGACACTTTTTGTTGATCACACATGTGGACCACCTAATGGGGCACGTGCACCATCACCTGTGACCAATCCATTGCTGAATACTGCTCCTGTCCCAAAGGCTGGAGCCTTTCCTCCACTTGGTGCCCATGGAGTAAGTCATGATAGTGCTTAAGGCTGTTTATTCATCAAACTACGACATGGTTTTTTGATTGTTTATTTGTATTCCAAAATTATAGCCATTCCAGGCTACCCCTGCTGCTCTTTCGACATCGATTGGTGCATGGATGACTACATCTCCTGTACCTCACCCTGCTCCGTCTATTGGGCCCATGGGTTTGGGTGCTCCGAACAATACAGGTATCCCTGTATTTACAAGATATGACTACTCGTTCTCTGGATTTTGGTGTATCCTGTTATAGTTTTTTGGGTTAAACTGGAAATAGATTTCTATTTATTTTGAATGCGGAGGGAACTTGGTTCTGTCGGCGGTTCGTTTTAAATGTATCAAGGATCCTTTTTATGCATTATGCTTCATTTTTGCAATTTATAGTTTTCCCTTTCCCCTGCTTTATGCAATTTTTTTTTTCTTTCTGTGCAGCAATAGTAAAGCGTCCAAGGTCTCCCCCAACAAATAGTGCAGCTATAGATTACCAAACAGCAGATTCTGAACATGTGATGAAAAGACAGAGACCTTTTGGACCATCAGAGGAAGTATGTGAAACTATCTGCACTTAGTTTGTTCTGTTTTTCCTCATCATTCAGGCTACTGTTATCATTGCCTGAACAGACGAGTCTCTTCAGCGTGCCATTTACTCAAGGTTTCACCTTTTAGGCTGCAGATCGCCTGTGGTCATTCTCCTTGCACGGATTGACTTTCAAGTTATAGCCTAGATATTTAATATAGTCATCAAAACAAAATGTGGATACTATTAGTAAAATCATGCATTATTCTTAAAGTTATCGGTTTTGAACTTGTTACTTTACTGTTTTTAATGGACATTTGAGCAGGCCAACAATCTTCCTGTCAACATTCAACCTGCTGCATACAATAGCCAAACCCTTGGACAAAGCTCAGACTCTCCTATTGATCTTCCCAAGAACATTGTCATGAATTTAAGCCAAGGGTCTTCTGTCAAAAGTCTTGATTTCCATCCCATGCAGCAAAATCTACTTCTAGGTTTGCTCCTGTTGATGAAAACTTTCCTAGTGTCCTGATACTTATTGCCCTATTTCAAAGGCTGAAAGAATTTCTTTGTTGTTTCAGTGGGTACATATACAGGAGATGTCATGGTGTGGGATCTGGTGACCCGGGAAAGAATTGCTTTCAGAAATTTTAAGGTTTGGGAACTTGGAGCATGTTCTATGCCTGTTCAGGTTAGTTATGTGTGGTGGAATTGTTGAGCATAATGGAGTTTCTATAGTCTGACTATGCTAATTGCACCCTTGCACCCCCGTATTTTTCTATTAGGGTTCTTTTCAAAGTGATTACTCCGCTTCAATAAACCGGGTCATGTGGAGTCCTGATGGAACTCTTTCTGGTAATATACATATTTTCTCTCTTTTTTTCTTTTCCCGACTCCCTTTATATAGCACTTGTCAGTCACTGGTTTGAATTGTTTATTTAAGGTGGGACCTTTTCCCCATTTTGAGCTTTATATCTGTTGTGATTTTCGCAGGCTTATATTTTTCTAAAGCATACATTTTACTGTCTTTGTGTTTTTAGTAAGGGTTTAATTCCATTTTTTTTAAAACACAGGTGTTGCATATTCAAAACATCTTGTGCATGTGTACTCTTACCATGGACCCAATGACATGAAAAACCACTTAGAGGTTTGTATTCCGTTAACATCTAGGATATAACTATACCTATTTGCTCCCAAAGTTTAAACTCTGCTTTCAAAGTGCTTATCTTTTCATTTTTACAGATAGAGGCGCATGCTGGTAGTGTGAACGATCTTGCTTTCTCTTTTCCCAATAAACACATTTCTATTATTACATGTGGGGATGATAGGCTTATAAAGGTAATTTTTTTTGTCCTACTATGAATCATAGCATTACTGAAACTAGAAATGTGGCATTAGCAATTCAAAAGTTAATGTGGGTAGGTGTGGGATGCTGTCACTGGAGCCAAGCAATATACTTTCGAGGGTCATGAATCTCCTGTCTATTCTCTGTGCCCTCATCACAAAGAGACTATCCAGGTACAGACCATTATGTTGTACTTATTTGTTTCCTATTTTAGTGACCTGGTGGAATTGAGTGGTAAAGGTTATTTTGAACCATGGATACAAGTATAGTAACCAAATTTGACCAGCTGTATTATAGCATAAGCATGGAACATTAAATCATCTCAATTTCAGTTCATTTTCTCAACGGCAACGGACGGCAAAATAAAAGCTTGGCTGTATGATAACATGGGTTCAAGGGTTGATTACGATGCCCCAGGTCACTCATCAACTATGATGTCATATAGCGCTGATGGTTCGAGGTATCAATTACATTCCTCCTATGTATAGTCAGCAGAGTGGCTAGATAATCAGATATCTCCCCCCCGGTAGCTAAATTTTACTGGGAGTGCTCTTTCTTGTAGATTGTTCTCATGTGGGAGCAACAAAGAAGGTGAATCCTTCCTTGTGGAGTGGAATGAGAGCGAAGGGACTGTAAAACGTACATATCTTGGCCTTGGAAAGCGATCTGTGGGAGTTGTGCGATTCGATACTACAAAGAATAGGTTTCTTGCTGCTGGAGATGAATTTACAATCAAGTTTTGGGATATGGATAGTGTTAACCTCTTGACTACAATTGATGCTGATGGTGGATTACCGGTAATACTTGGAGAATGCTGAATGTCCTCCTTACTTTTATTAATATAGAATCATTCTTCTCATGCATCTTTGTTGCACATACCAGGCCTCTCCGTGTATTCGGTTTAATAAGGATGGGACTTTGATGGCTGTGTCAACAAGTGACAATGGTGTAAAGATTCTTGCTAATACGGACGGATTTAGACTACTCAGAATGGCAGAAAATCGCTCATTTGATGCTTCTAGAGCCGCTTCTGCGGCAATTGTGAAGGTTTATACTTGCATCTTTTTGTTGATATTATCGCCTTTTTTATTGGCTCTCAGGGAAGGGTATAATCTCTTTCTTCTGCGAGATTTGTATGAGATGGTCTCACATGTCTTAGACGTGAGATCAACCCAATCTTTTATCTATTCCTCGTTTGTCTCACACGTAAGACTGTCTCATAAGCCTTTGTGCCCTTTCTGATTTCTAGTTTTCGTACACACTGTTCAGGGACCCATGATTGGTGGCGTATTCCCATCTGGCAGTGCTGCCGTGGGAGCTGCTATAGCTGATCGGACAGTTGCTGCGCCTGGAATGGTGGGAGGACTACATGTCTGATATTCTCTTTACTTTTGTCTTTCCAGATTGCTATCACAGATGACCTGTATTGCTTCTTGTCGACATGTTTTTTTTAAGAAGTGGTACCAATTTTTCCATCTTATATGCAGAATGCTGATAACAGAAGCTCGATTGATGTTAAACCCAAGTTCCCTGACGAATCTGCAGACAAGTCAAAGATATGGAAGCTGTCAGAAATAAGTGAACAGTCACAGTGCCGCTCATTAAGGCTTCCTGATGGTATATCAGCAATGAAGGTAAGAACTGTCTCCTATATATCATAGTGGTTGTTCTATTATGTGCTCTAAAGGCACGTGTTACAAAATATCCTGATTTTCTATTTTTCTCTCTTCTCACTTATTTTCTCCCATATCAATGTGACATTTATTCTTACTTGAGTGCTACTGGAATCTCAACACGTAACACCCTATTCCGTGATTTAGTTTGACGGCTTCGCTGTTGAACATATTGAACATCTTAGAAAGGGTTGTGTCAACCTTGTTGAAGAAGTATCACAAGAGGCTTGGGGAAGTGGTAGTTCGAATTTTCGACATCATGTTTTTCATGGCTCTGAATTGTGGCTCCAGAGATCAGTAAGTGAGACTCCCAATGATGAATGATCACTTTCGAATCACTTAGCTTTAGTTTAGAGGTTATTTCACATTACATATGCAAATTTAAGTGGATTTTTTTTATATGCAGCTGTGTTGCGATTCTGTTTATAGCCATTAATGTAGTATCAATGTATCACATTCTCACTATCGAAGTAGAGTGATGGAAGAAGAGAGGAAGGAGACAAGTATCTAGAGGAGAAGAAATTATGTTGGTTGGAGGAAAATAAGTGAGCAGAGAGAAAACTTAGGGTGTTAAGCCGAATTCCCAAAATTAAGTACAAAGTACTAATGTTAAATTGTCTAACATGTACTTTATACTAATCGTAAGTTGTACTTGTGCCTAATGTGGCTCAAAAACTGAATAAGCTTAAGATTATTTTTACTAAAGGCTAAATCTATATGTTGATAGTGCATATTTACTCGTGGTTGGCGTGGATATATCAAAATCTCTTGCAAATTGGATATATCTCGGGCAATACCTATTTTGAAGTTTTGTACCATGTGTGCTGGTATATTCTTTTTAACTGGTGGTTTGAGCATGTGATTTTTTTTATTGTCGCTTCTACCCATCAATATGGAAATTTGTTTCAGCCGGTGTGAATCATCATACTTCAGTACTCTACATCGTGAGTAGTGTAATCAGTTAATGTTTGAATACAAGTCGTTACATTTTGTCAAATGGTAGAAATGGCCTATAAATGCTCAAGTTTGGGGTCTAATACAAATGGCGTGTTAGCTGGCAGAAAAAAAGTTATAATTCTTTCCTTCACTTGTCGGAGAATCTGTAAATTGCATCTGTTTTCTGGCTGTCTGGCTCACTGATCAGGCCTTCTTATGGTATTATAATGATTTACATTAAATGATGTGTTTTATCATATTTTCAGGTTTCAAGGTTGATTTATACAAATTCTGGTTTTGCCATTTTAGCACTGGCTTCAAATGCTGTACACAAATTGTGGAAGTGGCCCAGGAATGAGAGGAATACCAGTGGCAAGGTAATTGATGCAGCACAAATTCTCATATGAGATGAGAAGGTCTTGTGATTGATGGTTATATCTTGTTTTAAGCTTTCACTGGCTCAATTTGTGTAGTAAGGGTGGGAATTTTAGTTCAACTGGGTTGATCCCTCTCTCACTGAGGAGACGAACTGTAACATTAGAAAGTCTTTCTTTTGTCTCTCGTGTTCATGGTTTTCTTAAGTAGTGGCTTTAATATTTCTACTTACAGGCAACAGCAAGTATTGCTCCTCAACTTTGGCAACCCTCAAGTGGAATATTGATGACCAATGACCTGAGTGACACTAAACCTGAAGACGCAGTGTCTTGCTTTGCACTCTCGAAGAATGATTCTTATGTTATGTCAGCTTCTGGAGGGAAAATCTCGTTATTTAACATGATGACCTTTAAGGTAGCTGTTATTTTTGTCTGGCTTTTTTTATCTTTTTTTTTTGAAGTTCATATTGCCATGTGTTACATATGCTGCTTTATGAAAATTATGGTGTTTCCACGCATCTTGTTCAGTTATCTGTTAAATCGATAAAACTTTGTATATCTTATCTCTTAGTTCTTGTATGCAGACAATGACAACATTCATGCCCGCGCCTCCTGCGGCAACATTTTTGGCTTTTCATCCTCAAGACAACAACATTATTGCTATTGGCATGGAAGATTCATCCATTCAAATATATAATGTTCGCATAGACGAGGTCCTGAGATGATTTCTGATAACAGTTCTCTTTTTCCACAAGTTTTCATGCTGTCAAATCATTGACATATGACTTGCCTTTTTCTGCAGGTTATGACTAAACTAAAAGGACATCAGAAAAGAATTACTGGTTTGGCCTTCTCAAGTGTCCAAAATGTACTTGTATCTTCAGGATCTGATTCTCAGGTTTTCCCATACTTGATCTGGCCTGGTTTCATAAAAATTATCTTTGCAACAAGCTTCTTGTATGTTTATTGGCTGACAGTTACATTTTTTTTGCAGCTATGTGTTTGGAGTATGGATGCTTGGGAGAAGTTGGGATGCAAACCAATGCAAATTCCTAGTGGAAGAGCTGTGAATCCCCTTTCAGATACCCGTGTTCAGTTTCATCAAGATCAGACACATTTGTTGGCTGTTCATGAAACTCAAATCGCTATATATGAGGCTCCGAAGCTTGAATGTCTTAAACAGGTAACTCCCTCCGAAATGAAATTTGTTGCCAGTTTGTTGAATCAATATGAAAATATCAAAGCGGATCTTTTTAGTTCGAATTTTTTTTATTAGGGAACATCTATCTCCCATTCTAATTGTCTTCCTGCACTCGTTTCGTCATAATAGGAGTGTCGTAAAATTGTAAAAAAATGTCTCGAGTTGAAGATAGGACTATATATTACTCCCTCCGTCCCGATCTTTTGTTTACCTTTGATTTTGACACAAAGACCAAGGAGGGGAAGGACATTTGTGGTTGTAGACTTGTAGCTAATGAATGACAAGTGAAATATAGTGCAATTGGATGATCAAATAACCCATAAAAAACTTCCCAATATAGAAAGGTAAACAAATGAATGAGACACCCTAAAATGGAATAGGTAAACAAATGGCCGGGACGGCAGGGCTATTATTATGAGAGGAGAGGTATGTCTGAATGGTCACTTAGGCGTGGATCGGCCATTTCCTTTTTGTGTCGTTCGTGAAGTCTGTAATTAGGTAGATTGAAATCATTGTGACGACATTTTATTTCTTGTGTAGTGGTTTGCTCCTGAAGCAAGAGGGCCAATAACATACGCAACATACTCTTGTGATAGTCAATCGATATATGTGAGCTTTCAAGATGGAAGCATCAGCATTCTTACGGCCTCAAATCTAAGACTGAGGTGTCGAATCAATCCCAATGCTTATTTGCCTCCCAATCCAAGGTGATTATTCCTTGTACAGTACTCACATTTTCAGATTCCTTAGTTAAGGACATAAAAGTAAGCTACTCCGTAATTTGCAAAATAGCCAGCACCCACTTGCATCCGCGTTTCCTAAACTCTGTTCCAATAGCAAATGTATACAACTTGCCGAAATAGAGGGAATATATCTTTGTAACAAGTCCATTACTCCATACACTGCTAGAAAATAAACTGCTGTTTGTTTGTTTAAACAGTACGAGAGTGTTCCCACTTTGCATTGCTGCACACCCGTCAGATGTCAATCAATTTGCACTAGGACTCACGGATGGTGGTGTTTGTGTCTTGGAGCCGCTCGAATCTGAAGGGCAGTGGGGTACGCCTCCTACTGAGAATGGTACTGGTACCAGCAATGATTCCGGAGTACCTGCAATAGATCACCCTCAAAGATGATTCTTTTTTTAATATCACATCCAAGTATTGTACAAAGTTGTCTCTATTTCCTGCATTTACAGCGCTTTTGAAAAATAGGAAAGCTGTAGGAACAGGGATTTCTTTTCAGCAGACGAGTTTGTCCTCGGGCGTCCAAATGAAGTTTATGTAAGGCGAGCCTTTTTAGTCAGGTTAGAGTCCCGTTAGTTTTAATTGATCTGAAATGTCATTTAGGAAGGAATCTGACCTCATTTACAGCAATGTTATAGATTTAGAACTTAGCTATTACTAATAGGTAGTGTTACTCCTAGTTTCGTCTTAGATTTAGGTTTTACATTATAAAAATTGTATGAACCTCATAAGTAAAGGGTTCCGTTGATTACTTTGTAGTTTGCACTTGGATATACTGCGTGCTTTGCTTTGCATATGCTGTATCATGCTTTATACAATGTTATAGTGTAAGTTTAAGGAATTGATCCCAACTTGGAAGGATGGTAACTTCTGCGAGTGCTATTCTGAGTTGATTAGTTCGAAAACTCCTTAGCACCTGGATCATTTATACCCGACATTTGAGGTTGGATTATTTTGAGTTTGTAAGGGTTGAGGTGGGTTGGCTCATTTCAAATTTATTTAGGGATAATAGTCCGTATGCAATAATAAACAGTTACATCGAAATCAAGATTAGGTCGGATAAATTCCGGTTGCGCATCAAATTCAAGTCCTTTGTTCAAGTTTGTAAAATCATTTTTAGTTCAATTTGATTTTTATTTTTCTTTTCAATTCAAATCAAATCAGTCCAAAAAGCTTATATTTAGAGAACGTGGCTTAAGAACGAGCTGTGACTCTGAGCAAAGGGAGAGCTAGCCAAGTGTCACTAACCCAGACATCAAAAAATTGGTTAAGCGGATCTATTTTAGCTACCCAAATGGCTAAATGAGTGATAATAAGTGCAATAAACGGTTCTGCTATTCCATAATTGAAATTCTGTCCTCGCCTTTAAGGCTCTAACCGGAAGGTACTCCGTATTATTTTAACCGTTTGAGACTTTAGACTCACGAGCTAATAAACCGTCACAAATAAAAGAATTTGGGTAACTATATATAGGTAGAATAAGTCTCCTTTGTGATGGATACATTTGTTACAAGTATTTGACGGGTTAAATATCTTCTACTTGCGTAGATAAGACAAACCTAGTAAATCACAAATAACTTGCCCTTTTCTACCCGTGTGGTAATATTTAACCCGTTACAAGTTTGTAAATAATGGAGAATTTGTGATACAAGTATTGATTGTACATCTTATCCGTTAAGTCCTATTACTACTCAAAGTGAGACTCTCATTCCAAAATCCAAACGTATACTTATAATTCTCCTTTCAGCCCGTGACCGTAAGGTATAACGGTATCTATTATTTTTGCTTATAAGTAAAAGTATGCTGTTGGTGTTGCTACAGACGGACCATTTTGGTCTGAAAATTTTGGTCTGAAATAATAAGACGAGATTTTATAACCACTTTACAGTTAGATGTAACCACTATTGAAAACAAGTTGATATAAACGGTGATTACATTTTATCAAAAAAGGGGCAACATAATCATGTATTATTTTTCAGACGGAAATGGTCGGTTTGAAATAGTAAGAACTAGATTTCATGCCCGTGCGATGCACGGGTCTACGTTAATGTCATTTTTATAATTTTCCTATAATAATTAACTTGTAAAAATAAACTTTTGAAATTTTAAGACTATAATAAAATATACTTCGTAATTTTTAAGAAAATAATATTAATATATTAATTCAACTTCTATTTTAAACATATTTTACCAACCTTGACAGGAATCAAGTTATATTTGATCTGTATGACTCGAAAAATGATCCAAAGTACCTAAGAATTACACTCTCTAAGACAATGCTTAAAAGAATCAAAAGATTTTGGGTTGATCACCCTACCTTATGGTAATTGTCCGATATGGGGCAATTCTACTATTTATAGATATTAGTATCTTCACCACACTTACATTATTTTTCAAGGTGAGATATATAACATACTAAGAATTATATCAAGTATGTGCAAATAATATGAGATTTTATACTATAATGATAACATTTTTTTTACTACAAATCTTATAATTAGATTATTTTCGTAATTAATACAAAATTTTAAGAGCTCTTTAAAACAATATTTGAGAGACTTAAAAGATTTTGGATTGATATCTATGTCCAAGGACGACTCTTATGTATAATCGTATGATCACTCCAGCTTATGATATTACACGATGTGGGAGAATTCATCTATTTATACATAGTATATTCACCACACTTACATTATTTTTCAATGTGGGACAAATAATATATTTAGTTGTATACCATTAAAATTTTTATTTATGATACTTTCTTAAATTTTTATTTATGATATTTTCTTAAATTAATTTTGATGATGTAAATTTCATTAAGGCGGGGATAATAATACAAACTTGTAAGAGTTTTGTAAGATAATACTTAAGAGATTCAAAAGATTTTTGGTGAATATCTAACTTTGAAAGATGACTTATTTTCACAATATTTTTTTTGTGAAATGAAATGTAAAAGGTTTTATATAAAAATTATAAACATCACTTGAATACGGAGTATAATATAGAAAATGTATATTGAGATAAATAAAAGATTTTTCACTTTATTTTTTTATGATACCTTCCTAAATTCATTTTTGATAATGTAGGTTTCACTAATGTGGATACAAACTTTTAAGAGCTCTCTAAGACAATATCTAAGAGACTCAAAAGATTTGGGTTGATATCTAAGTTCTAATGATGACTTCTATTTATAATTATAGGATCACCTCACCTTACGATAATTTTACGATGTGAGACAATTATATTATTTATACGTAGCATATTTACCATACTTGTATTATATTTCAATGTGGGACAAATAACTTATTAAGTAGTACACCATCAAAATTATTACTTATATAATACTTTCCTAAATTTCCTAAATTAAGTTTGATGGTTTAAATTTCATTATTGTGAAGATAAAATACAAACTTTTAAGAGTTTCATTAAGACAATACTTAAGAGACTAAAATGACTCCAATTTATAATCATATTTTTTATCACTCCACCTCATGATATTTTTCGACATAGGATACTTTTACAATTTACACTTAGTATATATATTTATCACAAATACATTATTTTTCAATGTGAGACTAATAACACATTAAGTAGTTTATCATCAAAATTATTATTTATGATACTTTTTTAAATTAATTTTTAATAATGTAAATTTCACTATTATGACGATTATAATACAAATTTTTAGAACTGTTCAACACAATACTTAAGAGACTTAAAAAATTGTGGGTTTATACATAAGTTCAAGGATGACTACTATTTATAATCATAGAATCACCATATAGTAATTTTTTTGATGTGAGACAATTTACTATTTATATGTAATATATTCACCATACATACATAATTCTTCAATGTGGGACTAATAAAAAACTAAGTAGTACACCATCTTTTTCTATATATTATTTATTCCGTAACTGTTACTAAACTGTTATATTAATATTAGAATAATAAAAAAATATTTTAAAGGTCACTTATTATATTTTAAAAGTCTTTTATTAACAATATAAAAAATATGATCATATTTATGATCACACCACCTTATGATAATTTTTCAATGTGAGACAATTTTACTATTTATAATTTTACTATTTACAATTTTTCACTATACCGACATTGTTTTTCAAATAACACATTAAATAATTTATTATCAAAATTATTATTTATGACACTTTTCTAAATTAATATTTAATGATATAAATTTAACTATAATTTAGATTATAATACAAACTTTGAAGAGATCTTTAAGACAATATGTAAGAGGCTCAAAAGATTTTGGGTTGAAACTTTATTTCCAAATATGATTCCTATTTGTAAATATAAGATCACCTACCTTATGATAATTTTCTGATACGGGATAATTCTAATGTTTATAAGTAATATATTCCCCATACCTACATTTTTATTCAATGTGGGACAAATAATATACTAAAAATTACACCAAGTATGTGCAAATAAATAGTATAAGTTTATATACTTTCGAGGTTTTTTTACCACGAATGTAGCTATATTATCTTCATAATTTTTGTTACGATACTTAAATGTTTTTAATAATACTTTTCTAAATTATTTTTTGATGATGTAAATTTAATAATTGTGGAGATAATAATACACAAACTTTTAAGATATCTCTAAGACAATATTTAAGAGACTTAAAAGATTTTACTTTGATATATAATTATAGGATCACCCACCTTATGTTAATTTTACGATGTGGGACAATTTTACTATTTATACAAAGTATATTCATCACATCTACAAACTTTTAAGAGAACTCTAAGACAATTTTTTAAGAGATTCAAAAAAATTTGGGTTAATGCCTAAGGTTTAAGGACGACACCTATTTATAATCATAGGATTAGCCTTATGTTATTTTTCCGATGTGGGATAATTCTACAATTTATACGTAATATGTTTACCACATCTACATTATTTTTCAATGTGAGAAAAATAATATATTAAGTAGTACACCATCTTTTTCTTTAAAATATAAGTATATTTCTATTATTTTTATTTTATATAATAACTAAAAGATTATCCACTTAATTTTTTATATCCAAAGTATTATTTATGAAACTTTCCTAAATTAATTTTTTGTGATGTAAATTTCACTATTGTAAAGATAATAATACAAACTTGTAAGAGATCTCTAAAATAATACTTAAGAGACTCAAAAGATTTTGGGTGGATATATAAGTTCCAATTATGACTCTTATTTATAATCATAGGATCACCATATCTTAAGGTAAATTTTCGATGTGGGACAATTCTACTTTTTATATGTAGTATATTCACCACACCTACGTTATTTTTCAATGTGAAACAAATAACATAGTTAGTACTACAACATATTTTTCTATAAATTAATTATTTCTTGAATACTACTAAACCATTATACTAATATTAGAATAATAAAAAATATTTTAAAAGTCATTTATTTAATTTTCATATACTTAGGTTATAGTTATATGATCTTATAAATGATATGGTGGTAAAAAATACAAAATTTATACTCTAATGAAAGCATTTTTCGTTAAGAATCCAAATATATAAGTTTCGAAATGTTTTGCATTATATTTTTTTTTTGTCAGATTGATAATCAATTCTTTTTTACGTAAATAATAGTTGTGATATTAGAAATATTACATAGTATCTTTTTCGTAATCTTAGAAGATCTTAAAATATACTTTCCAAAAATTGAAAAAGATGATGTTGACAAATAGAATTGCTCGAAAAAAACCTCTTTTTTTTGCATTATATATATTGATTATAGAATCACCCTAACTTATGATATTTTTCTGATATAGGATAATATACTATTTATACGTAATATATTTACCACACTTGTATTATATTTCAATGTGGGACAAATAACTTGTTAAGTAGTACACTATCAAAATTATTACTTATATAGGATATTTTCCTAAATTTTCTAAATTAAGTTTGATTATGTAAATTTTACTATTGTTTTAATAATACAAAATTTTAAAGGTTCATTAAACCAATACTTAAGAGACTAAATCACTCCTATTTATAATCATGATTAGTATATATATTTTCTAAAAATACATTATTTTTCAATGTGAGACTAATAACACATTAAGTAGTTTATCATCAAAATTATTATTTATGATAATTTTCTAAATTATTTTTTAATAATGTAAATTTAACTATTGTGACTATTATAATTCCATTTTGTTAAGAGCTCTCCAAAACAATAATTAAGAGACTTAAAAAATTGTAGGTTTATACCTAAGTTCAAGGATGACTCATATTTATAATCATAGGATCACCCTATGTTATAATAATTTTTCAATGTGGGACAATTTCCAATTTATAAGTAATATATTCACCACATATACATTATTCTTCAATGTGGGACTAATAACAAACTAAGTATTACACCATCTTTTTTCATATAATATTTATTTTTAACTGTTACTAAACTGTTATATTAATATTAGAATAATAAAAATATATTTTAAATGTCATTTATTAAATTTTTAAAGTCATTTATTAACATAACAATATAAAAAAGTAGTTTAAAAGCTCGTGCGATGATCATATTTATGATCACTCCACTTTATGATAATTTTTTAATGTGGTACAAATTTTGATATTTATACGTAGTATAAATTCACAAGTCACGATACCTACATTGTTTTTTTCAATATGGAACAAATAACACATTAAATAGTTTACCATCAAAATTAGTATTTATGATACTTTTCTAAATTAATTTTTAATGATGTAAATTTCACTATAGTGAAAATTATAATACAAATTTTAAGAGTTGTGTAAAACAATATGTAAGAGGCTCAAAAAAATTTGGGTTGAAACTTTAGTTCCAAATATGATTCCTATTTGTAATCATAAGATCACCCACCTTATGATGATTTTCTGATGTGAGATAATTCTACTATGTATAGGTAATATATTCACCACAACTATATTATTTTTCAATGTATGACAAATAATATACTAAAAATTACACCAAATATGTTCAAATAATATGAGTTTCTATACTTTTCAAGGTTTTTTTCCACCACGAATCTAATTAATATTATCTTCATATTTGTTTTTACAATACTTCAATTTTTTTTAATAATACCTTTTAAAATTAATTTTTGATGATGTAAATTTAACAATTGTGAAGATAATAATAGACAAACTTTTAAGAGATCTCTAAGACAATACTTAAGAGATTTAAAAGATTTTAGTTTGTTATATAAGGTCAAAGAATGATTCCTATATTTAATCATAGGATCACTCACCTTATGTTAATTTTATGATGTGGGACAATTTTACTATTTATACATAGTATATTCATCACATCTACAAACTTTTAAGAGATTTCTAAGATAATATTTAAGAGATTCAAAATTTTTGGGTTGATACATAAGGTTTAAGGATGACTCCTATTTATAATCATAGGATTACCCACTTTATTATTTTTCCAATGTGGGAAAATTCTATTATTTATATGTAATATTTTTAGCACATCTACATTATTTTCCAATGTGGGACAAATAATAGTTATGAATTTAACTTTTATTTAAAGAGTTTCTAAAAAGTTGAAAAGTTGATAATATTATTAGGAAAATAATTAATTTAAAAAATATAATCAAAATTTAAGAGTTTAACCATAACTTGGAAAGTATATGTATGAATATGATGTTGAAAAGTTGATAATATTAAAATTCAATCTTTATATAATAATATATTTTATTTAATATTTAATTAGCCTAATAAAATTATGTGTAAGGTAGTTTTATCAATAAAAAATAAAATAGTGTTTTGAAATAGTTGGAGACTCTCTCGTTGCCTGAAAAAAGCCTCTTTTATATATATATATTGACTAAATTTCATGCCCGTGCAATGCACGGAGCAACGTTAATGTCTTTTTCATAATTTTCCTATAACCGTCAACTTATAAAAATATACTTTCGAAGTAGATTTATCACAATTACATTATTTTTCAATGTGGGACTAATAACACATTAAGTAGTTTATCATCAAAATTATATTTGTGATATTTTTCTAAATTAATTTTTAATGATGCAAGTTTCACTATTGTGACGATTATAATACAAATGTTTAAGAACTCTCCAACACAATACTTTAAAGACTTAAAAAATTGTGTACACCACTTGAATATAATATAGGAAATGTAAATTGAGATAAATAAAAGATTTTTCACTTTATTTTTTAATGATATTTTCCTAAATTAATTTTTTATGATGTACGTTTCACTTATGTAGATACAAATTTTTAAGAGCTCTTTAAGACAATATTTGAGTCTATTGTGTAGAATAGTACCAGAAAGTGTGAAAAAAATTGTTTTCATGGTCGCAAGTTCGCAACTATATACTACTTTGTTTGATGAGTGTTATATCCATGTATATATATGAGATTGATGTGTTAAACAACTAACTGCAAATCTATTATTTTATCTAGGAGTTTGGCTTACATTATTCATTATTTCTCCCCCTAAATTAATTAAGAAAAAAAAGGTAATGCATGCAATGTTTTTCTCACAAATCGTTCGGTTACAAAGACTGTTCTATCACATGCATTTATGTCTAGCTTCGTAGTAAATCATTTTGAAAGTAACTTGTAGACGAAGGATGTTAGCCAATTTTTCAACTGAAAGTCGAGTTACCTCTATCAACCAAATTTTGTGCTTGTATAGCTCTTACTTATAGATAGGGGTAGCTTAATTATCGTCCTAGCATAGATTAAAAATTAATCTAATAAATTCAATTTTTTAATCTTTTTTGTGACTAATAAATAAATAAATTTGTGTAAACGAATATTTGTTCAGGTATGAACATAATCTACATATCAGAAATTCTAAATAATAATTAATAAAAAAAAAAAACAAAGTGCAATCAATATAAACCAAGTGGTCTCTCAATAACGTAGTGAGAGTTTGTCTCTTTAAAACTTTTGTGTACTCACAATCCTCATTCTAAAATAATTTGTAGATTATTTTATCGTAAACTAACATTTGCTACCTATGTATCGTTGCAACTTGGTCATTATCAATTTAAGGCTAGAATATAAAAGTGAAAATATTAATCAAATTTATACTCGTGTGAGGAAATAGGATTCCAAGTGAACACAACAGTCTTTTGTATACAATTCATATCTACTACTCCTATTATACTCCGTAGTTTTTGATGAACTTATTCCGTTAATCAAGAATAACATAGGATTATTAATAATTGACATTGATCAAAATAAAATTACCTTGGTGTTGTCCACAAAATCTTATACAATTGAGTTCACGCACACGTTTCACACATACATTAAAATAGGTTATCAACTTTTAGAACGTCAAAACTCAAAACATTAAAAAGGTATTGTCAAAACCCTACAAAATTACCTTACGACGAAATCAATCTTTCTTAACGCCATGATACCTACAAACGAATAAAAATTGGCTGTTAAATTCAGTCATCAAATAAAAAGATGCACGTATAAATAAACATGCACATATACACAATAACATACGGAGTAATATAAATTTACATGCACATATGTAAAAAAAAAAGTCAAGTTCTGAATATTGGGGAAACTAATATATATAAAGTACAGATGCACGGGCCTATAAGTAATTTTATATTGTATATAACTTTATATATATTTTAGCAATAAAAATAGATTTAATTGTACAATTAAAAAAGCATTGATATTAAACGTACAAAAAAAAATTATAAGAAAATTAAAGGTACTGAAAACTTACCGAATAATTTATTGATCGTTGTATCTTCATCGGAATCATACAGAGTAATATATCTTAACCTACACATAAAATAGATAAGACTTGTTAGAAAATCATTAGTGAATAATTTGATTCAAAGCAAAAACAACGTATTTGTAGACTAATGCTACAATAATATTTAAACACAATATAAACCGCAAGATTCAAATAAATAAACACAACAAAAGTAAGAAACATAAATAAAAACAATATAACGTGAAGTGGTGATTATTAATTTTTGAATGAAAATACATGAATATATATATAAACATATTAACGTAATAGTGTTTGCTTAGGTTTCTGTACATTAATTTTATCCAATCTAACTTTCATGGTAGAATTTTATAATCTTCAGATTTAATTATATTAATTATATTTTTAGGTGTTGTAGTGCATCACCATTTTTGTGAGAACATGGAAATATGGAAATATGGAATAGTTGTATATCACATTTCGTATTTTATAGGTTGTAGGATACATCCAATTTTTTATATGCTAATTTTGCATACAATGGAAATACATTAATATATTTATATGGGTAGTTTGTATAATTTGGAATGCTAAAGTGTTTTCGAAAAGTTGGAGACTCTGTAATCGCTCGAAAAAAGCTTCCTTTAATAATATAGATAGATATATATTGATTTGACGGTTATGCCCTTCCCATTTTCCCGTACTACATCCAAAATAAAGAAAAAAATAACCCAAAGAAATATACGGTACGCAGTAACAGTATCCACCAAGCACCACCTCCATCCCCACCGTCCGATCTATGTCGGTCGACTGACCACCACGCTAAGACACCATTGTCAGACCAAACAACCGCTCCTTCCCCACATGCGCACAACCAGCACCCACTCTTCGCGATCGGCACCTTCGCCCCTGACTTGTCCCCCACCTCCCTGCCGGTGATACCTCACCTTCCTCCACCAACTATCGCCAACGTCGTCATCCTATCCTAATTGAAAACATAAATCCTAATTGAAAAATAATGAAACACAAAACATTCATTTGATTAATAATTGTGCAACTTACAAATTAAAAATTTGGTCTATACTCATATTATCATAGTTAATTAAAAATTTAATGTACCATCAATTTTTTTTTTAGGGTATGAAATGGAAAAGAACGAGTAAAATGTACTGAAATGAGTAAAACATGTACTGCGAACATAAATTCCGTATAATATATGTGGACAAATTATTAATTCGGTAATTATTGTATTTATGCGTTAATACATTAAGTTATGTCCAAATATAAAGTGATTCATTACGATGTATAAAACATAGCTAAATATTTATACGTCTTAAAAAGTATGGGCCGGATTATTTACTAGTGTAGATACCATTAGGTTTTCTAATACATGACGAGCGCATTATGCTGATTTAATGCTGATGACACTATAAGTATATATAGTCTCCTTGCTATGTTCCCTGATAGCACGCAATAACCTATTCTTCTCGCAACATCTGTAGAGAGATCCTTATGATTTGTGTGTCTACTAGAACCCCAAATCTTCAGTCGTTTCATCCCAAACTTTTCATCATGGAATAAAGTACGCTTTCGTATCCAGTATTTACTGAATAGTATGAAGTTATTAGCGTTCAGTCGAATTATTTAAACCTAACCAGTGGTATAAGACCACCTATTAAATTCTTTGGAATTGATATGGATTACATGATTTGTGTTTCTCATAATTCTATATGAATTCGGTATGCCGTCATTATGCGACATGCCATTGATTCTACTATTACTTGGCACTTGCGCGTGATATTAATGCATTATACTTGCAAGTTGCAATCACGGTTTAAGGGGAAATCCATTTTGTTGTAATGGTGCGCATGTAATTTCCTTTTGTGTGGGATTGTGTGGGTTATGGTAAGTTTCTGGGATATGGCATTATTTTTATCAAATAGTGTAGTGAAGACGGATAGTATTCACTTATAATATGCAAGTGGAAAGGGTAAATGGAGGACAAAATAGATTCCTCACTTGTCTTCTCACTTGCATATTGAGAGAGTGACATTATTCGTCAGCTTGTGACGGCTAGTGTCCGTCTTAAGTGAAACAAGCTGAATAATAAAATGTAATATAACCTCTAATTAATTACAGTAGGATTATAGGATTCGGGAAAATATGCTTTTAACATATGCCCTCTAATAATCCATTGGACCATTAGATTCCCACTTGCCCTCTCACTTGCCTCTTAGTTAGTGAGAGGGGATTCGACCTGTCACAACCTTGTGATGGATATGTCCGTCACAAGTGAGGCCAACTGCTTTAAGTATTAAAAACGACTCTTCTTTATTCCTTAACGAGTCACATTTATTTCTTTAACGAGTCACTAAGCCTCGAATTCCAGCGACCTAGGCCACGAACGTCTTTAGTTCTGGTCCGACCGAACCAGTTCAAAATTTGCACCACCGAGCTCTGAACCGTGTGACACTGATTATGGATACAAATTAAATTAGGCATTTATATTGATTCTATAGTTCTATGAAAAAATATTTGAAGGGATGATTTACCGAATCAACAATATATTACACTTGTTTAAATGAATCTGTTAGTATGTGACTTGTATGACGCTTACGAAGTATGTCACGGTTTTAGTTTGATTACGATGAGATAGATAAACTAAGGAATAAGAAGAGGAAAGGGAGTTGTACACGGAGGCTCCTGCCTACTGGAGTCGTGTGTATTTGGTCTGTGAGAAACGCACATGTCTGATTACTGGCGTGCTATTTCGTTGGTACTCGGTTGGTGTTTCACGTAAATTTAATTGGTCTTGTTTGAGACGGGGCAACCTGTTTTATTACACTAGATAGGTCATGTCCCCTCACAAAATAGCAAGTGGACAAGTGATCTCCACTTACTCCACTTACTCTTTCGTGATAGAGTTTGACCCGTCTAAAGCAATAAGACCGGTCCCCCTTATAAAATGAAAACTTGTACTTAAGTTTAAGTTGGTATGGAATGAATGCTTGTGGGTCCCTCCACTTACTTTCCTAATTCTTTAGTTTCCCAATTATTGTCCTAGTTGTATTAGTGTTTATTAATTAATTTCCTAATTAAATTAGTATTGGTTAAGGTAGTTTACTACTTTGTATATAACACTACCTTAACCTCTCTATTCCTTAGGGAGATATTTGTGAGACAAACACATTGAGAGTTTTAAGAGACAGATCTAAAAAAACTCGGTACTTATCTTTTGTAATAAGTAATTCTCCCGACATAGAGAAATAGTTTCCCTTACCCCGTTGGACGTAGCTATCACATTGATAGTGAACCACATAAATCTTGTGTCTTTTATTTTTTGCATCTACTTTAAGACGCGTCCGCGCATCACAGTTGACACCCGAGTTTTGTGTTTTAGATCCTTTGGGAGAACATGTCAAGTGCGACCGTGCGAGTGGAAAGAATAGTTTTGCACTATGGCAGTAGAAGATGAGGGCTTTGCTAAAAGAGAAGTGTTTCTCCACGAAGGTGAAGAAGACCGAAGCTTCTGCTTCGAGTGTTGAACCTAGGGTGACTGAGACGGAAGATTTTGCCTTGGTAACAATGGGGAAGAGGGCTCATTCATCGATCCTACTGAGTTTGTCGTACGATGTCCTAACCGAGGTAGCCGATCAATTGACTCTTGCGGGATATGACTGAAATTGGAGAGTCTGTAAATGACAAAGTCGCTCACCAATAAGTTGTTGTTGAAACAACGTAAGTTGTTTTTCAAGATGCAAGTAGGTATGTTACTTCGTGATCATCTAGACAAATATAATATTATATTATTGGATCTGCGTAATATAGATGTTAAGATAGAGGATGAAGATGTTGCTTTAATTCTGCTGGTTTCTTTACCTGCGTCATATGAGAATTTTGTTGATTCTTTTGTTCTTGAGGAAGTGAAGTCAGCACTTTGCACTGGGGAGTTGCATCAAATGGCAACTGTTGACTTAGGAGACGGATCAGGGGAATGCTTAGTTGTTAATAAGGCGGAGAAATTGTTGGAGTAAGTAGTTTCCTCAACAATAGTGCGATCACTTAATTAAATCTCATTAACAAGAATACAAAGGGATGATTAACATTATAGTCAACTGGTCCATATTAATCGGTAATGATTGGCTTACTAGAGTTTGACATTACTGTCGTATGACGGTGGTGATCAGTTGATCCCTTGAGGTCACACCGAAAGGACGATTCCCTAATCAAGAATATTAATTAATTGTATAACGATACAGATTAATTAATCCCTTAAATAGAACAAGCTTATATTATAAGTGAGAATCATATCTTATTGTAGTATGATTAAATAAGATTCAATTTGGTAATTTAATTGTTATATTACTAAGAATGCTTAATGTTTATGAAACATTTGAGATAAGCATAATTGGGTGATCATAATTAAAATTGGTTGTAGATTATCTTAACCAAATATGAGATGACCCATTTTATATATATGTGATTATAAAATATTACTTAAAATGTTAAGTTTAATTTATTTGTTATAAAATTGCATTTAAATTAGTTAAATGTACATTTATAAGCAAAGTAACATGTCACATGTCACATATCACATGTGTGACAAATGCCAAAATCACAAGATAAAATGGACACTCATGTTATCACATTGAAACCGGCTTTAGGGATTATATGGTAGGTGTTTAGGCTTTAATTGTTGCTCTAATTAAGAATTGGACAACATGATCACTACCTACACCTAGACTCCTAGCTACAACATTGTAAAGACAATAAGTTAAGCATGCTCACCTTCTCCTATGGGATGGCCGATCATTGTGGTAGAAAAAAGGAGATGGTTTCTTCTTGATGACTACTTGTCATCTTACATTCTAATTAACATAAGTTGTTAATTTTTTCTCACACTAGAAACTTAAGAAGTTTGACACAAACACAAGTTCTCATATTTCTAATATTTTGAGATTATTACTAAGAGTAGTGATAATAATATTAGACTTATTATTAAGGGCTTCTCTCATATTATTCTCGTAAAAGTTATATAAGAGAGATTATGGATAGTCTAGGTGCATCAACAAGGAGAGTTCCTACACTTGGAACTAAGAGATTCATCCATCTATCTTTAGCTCAAGAACAAGTTGTAAGAAGGTGTCTTACACTTGTGCCCATATTCGACCAAAACCACAATGTGAGGAACATTTCTCTTTCTCTATTTCGGTTTACATAGTTTGCATGCACTAGATCTTGGAAACTAATTAAAGAGTTAATTAATTAGTATATCATAAGAAGAGTCTTATGAGTAGGTTTATTGATATATGATTATTTTAGACCGTTTCCTCTCCTTATTTTCTTATGTTTCATCGCATTTAGTTTTGTTCGGCGTCGGTTTTATCGTATTTTGGCCCTCATCTCGTATACTCTCATACTATTTAATCCCGTCTCAATTCATAGGAAATATGTCAAGACAAGGACGAGACGGGATGAGAACCGAGAAACCGTCACAAAACTAAACACAATGAAGAAAGGAAGAAAAGGAGAGGAGGAAGAGGAAACACGGGTCTCAGCCGGTCGGGCCACCGGCAGCCGGCCAACCGGCTGAGCACCCAACATCCCACAAAGAAAGGAAAAAAATGAGAGGAGGAGCAGAGGGGCTCAGCCGGTCCAGGCCACCGGCAGCCGGCCGACCGGCTGAGCACCCCACATACGTCAAACCAAACTTGGAAAAATGGAAGAATATCAGATGGTCTCAGCCGGTCCAAGCCACCGGCAGCCGGCATGACCGGCTGAGACCTATGTCACACAAAGAAGACTCGAGTTTTAATTCAGAGGGGCTCAACCGGTCCAAGCCACCAGTAGCCGGCCGACCGGCTGAGACCCCCACTCCGCATTTCCAACTTCCCTTCTTATTTTGAACCCTCAATTCCACCAACCTATATATACCCCTCTCCTAATTCATTTTAGACACACAACCCTAGACACAAAAACCCTAGATTTAGCTTTCAATATTCCTAATCATTATTCTAATCCTTTGATAATTAGCACTAATTACTCTACTTTTCTACTTAGTTATCTTTAGATCTAGTCTTTCCTTTAGCTATTTTTGAACAATTGGGTTGTAATTTGAAGACAAGAGGAGACTCTTATTTGATTATTAATTCAAGTTTCACCCTTTACTACAAGTTTTGGTATAATTCCTCATCCTTATTTCATTACTTTTCTTTTAATTACTTGTTCTTGTTTATTTACTTAGTTTTCATGTTGAATATGCCTTCTCTTGTTTATTTCATATCAAAGTATCCATCTTTAATGTTTTCCTTCATTTGCATGAGTGAGTAGTGTTAGACTAGAGTTAGATGGGGGATTTAATGTAAGTTTATGGGTTGATTATGGTAATTGGGCATAAAGATTAAGTCTTTTGGTAGTCTACTTGTTTTGTGCACACAAGGTGTTTGTTGAAATGCTTGAATGAGTAATTTGAGTCTTTCTCATGTTTTATTACTAGTTTGAGTGAGAGCTTAGACTTGTATTGTTGCTGTGTGTGTGTTGGATGTTTAGGGAGAGGTTAGGGCGAGAACCCAATCGAACCTTAGACTAGGGCTCGTCTCGCATCGAGAGGTGGAGGCTTGTCTTTTAATCCGTCTTACACCGAGAGGTGGAGACATGTTTAGACTATCTTTAATTAGACTAGTCCTAACCCCCACCATAATTGACCCATACTTACTTTAATGAACCCATCCACCCTAGTTCCTTTTAATTATTGTTTTACATCGCATCCTTGCCTTCTTGTTAGTTTAGTTTATCATTAATCCTCTTCAACTTGCTATTAGCTAGAACTAAACTAGAACTTGATTGAACCGCCTTAGAACCATAATTACCGTCCCTTGGGATACGACCCTTGCAATACCCAATGATAACTCGTTCGCTTGCGAGGTTAAGTAAAACTCCATCATTTATGAACCAAACAGAAATGGGGATCATATAAGAAAAAGGCTAATAAGGCTAAAGTTCAAGACACCAATAATGTTACTAATATTGTTATCTGTTTTCTATTTAAAGAACCCGACCATAAAATACCTAGTTGACCTAAGTTGAAAACTAAGTCTAATGCGAGTTTAGTTCAAAGTAAGAATGCAGAGTAAGATTCTGAAGCGGACTATGCTTTTGCAGTTGATCATGTTCGTCCTATTGATAGTTGGATTCTGGATTCAGGGTGTTCTTATCATATGTGTCCACACTAGCACTGGTTTAGTACTTATGAGTCCTATAATGGGGGTCACGTTGTTGTTAGTAACAATGTTATGAGGTAGTAGGTATTGGGTCAATCAAGGTGAAAACTACAGAGGGTAAGGTTTGTGCTTTGACTAATGTGAGACATTTTCCAGCTTTGGAAAAGATTCTTATTTCACTTGGTGCATTAAGTGATATAGGATATGTGTTCCAGGGTAAAGGGAAGATTTTGTCTGTCATGAAGGGTTCTAGTTTGGTGCTGAAAGGTGTCAAACAAAATACTTTGTATGTATTACAAGGTGAAACACTGACTAGTTTTGCGGTTTGTGCGTTCGCAAATCACGAAGAGATGACTAACCTTTGGCATAAAAGGCTTGGTCATATAGGTGAGAGAGGAATGCAACTATTGTCCAAGAGGGATATTCTTAACGATCTGAAGGTGAGGAACATTGTGTGTTTGGTAAGAAACACAGATCTAAATTTAGCAAGGGTGTTCATTGAGCAAAAGAAGTCCTTGATTATATCCATTCAGATGTCTGGGGGCCTGCTCGAGTTGAAGGAATTAGAGGATATCATTATTTTATTACTTTTATTGATGATTATTTCAGGTACACATGGCTTAGGTTGCTAAAGCATAAGAGTGAGGCTTTCAAAATCTTTGTGCAATGGAAGACTTTGGTGGAAAATCGGAAAGGTAAGAATATAAAGAAGCTATGAACGGACAATGGTTTGGAATTTTGTTTAGGGGAATTCGATGAGTTATGTAAGAATAAGGGTATTGCAAGGCATCACACCGTCAGGGGTACACCGCAGCAGAACGGTGTAGCATAACGAATAAATCAGACACTGTTAGATAGGGTTTGATGCATGCTCTCTAATGCAGGTCTTGTAAGAAGGTATTGGAGTGAAGCTGTTCTTATAGCTTGTTACTTGATCAATCATGGGCTTCATATGGGAATTGACTGTAAGATTCCTTATGAGTTATGGAGTGGTAATGTACCAGATTACTCTATACTTAGAGTGTTTGGATATGTAGCTTATTATCATGTAAAATATAGTAAGTTGGATCCAAGATCTAAGAAAGGATGCTTTCTAGGGTATGGAGATGAAGTCAAGGGGTTCAAGATTTGGACTCTCTCAGAGGGTCGTGTTATTATTAGTAGGGATGTTATCGTAGATAAAAATTCTATGTCTATTGACAGACTAAATCACACACCTAACCAAAGATAACCAACATGCATAAACTAATAATGCAGTAAAGGAAGTCGGGATAATATCCACATGGAGACTAAAGAAAATTTATTTGCTAATTAATAGTCTGTCTAAGTAACAAAGTGGGGGTTTTGATTGTTTGATTCTAAAATTAAAGTAGTGAAGGAAAGAAAAATGAAGGGAGTAAAATAGATTCAAATATAATAAAAGAAATAGCTAGGATATCGGGTTACCACGGTCAATGATAGAATTAAAAGGTTAACATAAACACGGTCTGAAGGGTAATGGATAGTTCCTTTTGGTCTACTATTCACCCTAGAATTACTAATATAACTTTCGCTCTAATTAGTATAATCTATTGTTCGCTGCAAGTCCCTACCTTTTCCATGTCCTACGATCTAGGTCAAGGTTTAACAAACTAGTAGGTCGGTCACATGCATTTAACCAATTTATTAACAATTAATGCAACGATTAGCAATACAAACCAATAATTATGATTTAATTAATAATCTAACAATAAATTAACGCATTATCGCAGTTCCCCTAAATCCAAGCATGGAATAATTAGCTACTCAAATTAGATCTAATGAAATTAACTATAATAATAAGAATCGAATCAAGCATGATCAAATAAGATGAAAGAACAATTAACAAACTAATGAATTAAACAATAAAGACAAAGAAATAAGGAAAGATGAATAAGGAAGAAGAAATTATAATTAAAGGAGAAAGATTCAAATATTAAAGAAAAAAGGAAAGATTCAAATATCGACTGAATTGACTGGTCGATCGACTAAAACACAATTCTTGTCAGCTAAATCCTCCAAATAGTCGATCGACTAAATAAAGCTGTCGATCGACTAAAACACAAACCTGTCGATTATGTATCAAAGTGGGTATAAATAACAACTTCAGTGTTGCATGGTCAGTATAAATAATAACTTTTGATCCTAACAAGTAGGATCGAAGCTTCTCTAGCGCATATACCACAGCTAGCAACTCTTTTTCTGTGGTGGCATATTTTACTTGAGTCTCATCTAAAGTTCGGCTCGCATAATAAATAGCACTCAAAGACTTGTCTTTCCTTTGACCTAGTACCGCACCAACTGCGAAATCGCTAGCATCATACATGATTTCGAACGGAAGCTCCCAATCTGGAGCCTGAATAATTGGTGTTTTAATCAAGGCTCGCTTCAACCTGTCAAAAGCAGAAAGACATTCGTCTGTAAAGTTGAATGGGGCATCCTTGAGCAATAAATGTGTAAGTGGTTTAACAATTTTTTAGAAGTCTTTAATGAACCGGCGATAAAAGCCAGCATGGCCAAGAAAACTTCTAACTACCTTAACATTTACGAGAGGTGGTAATTACTCTACCACTTGCACCTTTGCCTTATCGACTTAGATGCCTTTGCCATAAACTAAGTGCCCAAAGACAACTCCCTCGTTGACCATGAAATGGCACTTTCCCAGTTTAGAATCAAGTTAACCTCGATATAACTCTGCAAAACTTTATCAAGGTTAGTTAAACATGTATTTAAATCACTCCCATAGACGCTAAAATTTTCCATAAACACTTCATTATGGACTCGATATACTCAGAAAATATCCTCATCATGCACCTTTGAATGGTAGCTGGGGCATTACACAATCCAAATGGCATTTTGCGATAAGCAAAAGTACCATGTGGGTAAGTAAAAGTCGTTTTTTCCTGATCATTTAGGTGGATAGGGATCTGAAAGAACCCTGAGTATCCATCCAAATAGCATAAAAATTTATGGGAAGCTAACCTTTCTAGCATTTGATCAATCAAAGGAAGAGGGAAATGATCTTTTTTTGTGGCGACGTTTAATTGTCTATAATCAATGCACATTCGCCATCCTGTGACAACTCTAGTTGGTATTAATTCATTCTTATCATTTTTTACCACTGTAGTCCCTCCTTTCTTCGGGACTACCTTAACTGGACTCGCCCATTTAGAATGACTAACAGAATAAATAATACATGCATCTAGCAATTTCATTACCTTTGCCATCACAACATCCTGCATTTTCGGATTCAACTTACGCTGACCTTGTCTGCATGGCTTATGGCCTTCCTCTAACTCAATCATGTGCATACAGATGTCAGGACTGATTCCTTTCAGGTCAATCAAACTGTAACCCAAAGCTTTCATGTTCTTTTTTAGGATATCCAACAAAGCAATTAGTTGGTTATTATCAAGCTTTGCACTAACAATGACTGGGTATTGCTTAGACGGATCTAAAAACATATACTTAAGATGATAAGGAAGAGGTTTAAGTTCAAGTGTTTTTACATCTACAACATAAGAAGTATCTACCAACCCTTTTACCGTTTCTCCTATAGCATTTGTGAGGTCACGACCTTCCAAAGCGGCTTCTAGCATACCCAACACAGCGTCATTGTTCTCCGGGTTATCTGCACACATGCATCCAAAACCATCAAAGCCTCTAACGGGTCCTTAATCAGGGCACCCGACCAAACATCAAAAACTGAGTGATTAATTATGTCAATAACACAACAAGTGTCCTATATTATAGGTTTTGCGGGTATTTGCCAGATTAAAGGTCACTTTATCATCCCTCACCTCAAGAGTCAGGAGTCAATGCTTGACATCAATAATAGCTCCTGTTGTATATAAAAATGGCCTACCCAAAATTATGGGAATCTGGGTATCTTCGGCCATATCTAACACAATAAAGTCGACATATATACAGAATTTACCTATCTTAACAGGAACATCCTCTAAAACACCTAGGGGTCGTTTAACTGTTCGGTCAGCCATTTGTAAAGTTAAAGTTACGTTGGTAACTTTGAGGTCTCCCATGTTCAGTTTCTCGCAAAATGAATAGGGCACCACACTAAAACTTGCACCCAAATCACATAAAGCTTTATCGATCACATGGGTGCCTATAGAGCAATGAATTGAAAAACTATATGGGTCCTTTAATTTGGGAGAAGACTTGCTTTGCAGAAGTGCACTACACTCTTCTGTAAAAGCAATGATCTCCATTTCATTGAAACTTCTCTTACGAGTCAAAATATCTTCCATAAATTTAGCGTAAGAAGGGACTTGGGTAATTTACTCAGTAAATGGTACAGTTACCTGGAGATTTTTTACGACCTCCATGAATTTACCGAATTGCTGCTCCATCTTTGTGTTCTTTAATCGTCCCGGAAATGGAACCTTCATAACAATTTGTGAATCAGAAGCTTTATTCTTCTTTTGGGCAGAATTGGACGTCTTATTAGCAGTAGAACACCAGAAACGGCGACTACCCGAGCTAATGATAGAGGAGACGCCCCATCGGAAACAGGTCACGAATCAACGTCGTCAACAGGCAAAATTGTTGATCGAGCATTTAAACCTGTCGATCGACCTTCTGTATCAGTCGATCGACTTTTATCGACTAGTTCAGCATCAGTATTAGCACGATCGACTAAGTAATGTGATCGATCGACTATTTTCATCCAATTCAGCCCCGGCTTCAAAAATTTTAGTCAATCGACAATGTGATGTTGTCGATCGACTATTTGACAATGATACAGCAGACTCGTCTGCTGCTATTTCCTTCGGATCAGCTTCTCACTCTTCGGTAGTGACTTTTTCACTCACTTGGGGCATCATTGGTCCATCATATGAAAGACCACTTGGAAGATGAATCACATTAGCCGTGTCATGTTGTCTGTCTGGCTGAGACGGTAACGTACCCGGCTGTCTAGTAGCTTGTTTAGATGCTATTTGTGCCATTTGTGTCTCAAGCATCTTGATGGAATCATCTTTAGCTTGCTCGTTCTTTTCGTATTGTACCAAAATGATTGAAATAAAGATTTAAGTTCTGCAGTTTCATTTGGTACAATAGGTGGTTGTTGAGTCGGAGGAGGAAAAGATGATGCCTTTTGGTGAAGGAAACCGCCTTGTTGTTGTTGATTGCGATGCGGTGGCGTATATACTTGTTGCATTTGTTGTTTTTGTGTTGCGGTGGGGTTCAAAAAATTCTGACTATTCCACGAGAAATTAGGGTGTTCCCTATTTCTTTCATTATAGAAGTTGGAAAATGGACCGCTTTGCTTGTATTGTTGGAAAGCAAGCACTTGCTGTTTCTCCGTCATACAAGCAGCTACAGAATGCCCCTCATCCCCACATCTCTCACAATTAGATGTTTGTTGCACCATAACATTAAATGTCTGTTGTCCCCCCCGAAACCTGACTCATCTCCAACCTATCAAATCTAGCGTTTATAGCTTCCAAATGTGCGACAACCGCACTAGATTCCCCACTACCCTTGCGCACACCTCCTCTTGGATTCTTATACTCTGCTGTGTGTCTAGACATTTCTTTAATAATATTCCAACTCTTATCATCATCAATATTCTGCTGGAATCTTCCATTGGCAGCTAAATCAAGAACAACCCGATGATCATTAAACAACCCATTGTAGAATTGGTTGCAAAGGAACCATTGCTGAAATCCATAGTGAGGAACAGAGAAAACAAGTCGCTTGAAATGAGTCCTAAATTCATTCAAATCTTCACTTGCCACTTGTTTGAAGCTAGTAATATGCCCTCTTAAAGCATTCGTACGCTGAGGAGGGAAGAATCTCTTGTAGAAGGCTAAAGCAAGTGTGTTCCAGTCAGTAATTCCTGCTTGTTCTTTGTCCAAATATTGGTACCACTCACGAGCATTATCCCTCAGAGAGAAAGGACATAATACTTCTTTCACCTTATCAGCGGTCACCCTAGCGGTAAGCGGGATAGTAGAACAATAATCTGTAAAGGTTTCCATGTGCTCACCAGGGTCTTCACTTCCTCCGCCACCGTATTGATTTCGCTCCACCAAATGAACATAGGAGGGGCAAATATCGAAAGTACCATTTTTTTCTGTCAGAAGAGAGAATCCCTTAGGAATATAGGCGAGAGTAGGCTAAGAGTGGTTGGCTATATTAGGCATGATTGTAGTAGTGACAGCAAAAGTAGAAGTATTCTCTTCAAAGGACTGTTTTTCTACTACAAAATCCGCGTAAACTCTATCAAGCGTACTCAAGTCTCCAGCTTGATGTATTTCTTTCCAAAAATTCCGTCTAGCACGAAGAGTCTTTTCTGGTTCGGGGTCGAATGGTACGAGATCGGACCTGGGACACCTGGGCATAAAAAAACACTAAAGGGAACAAATGAAAACAATCTCATGGATGTAACGTTCCCTGAGATAAGACAAACAAAAATTAAACAAATATTTTATCACCGTCTCCTCGGCAACGGCGCCAAAATTTGACAGGCTAAATCGTACACCTAATCAAAGATAACTAACATGCCTAAACTAATGCAGTAAAGGAAGTCGGGATCGTATCCACAAGGAGACTAAAGAAATTTTATTTGCTAATTAATAGTCTGTCTAAGTAACAAAGTGGGGTTTTGATTGTTTGATTCTAAACTAAAGTTGTGAAGGAAAGAGAAATGAAGGGAGTAAAATAGATTCAAATATAATAAAAGAAATAGTTAGGATATCGGGTTACCACGGTCAATGATAGAATTAAAAGGAAACATGGTCTGAAGGGTAATGGATAGCTCCTTTAGGTCTACTATTCACCCTAGAATTACTAATATAACTTTCGCTTTAATTAGTATATTCTATTGTTCGCTGCAAGTCCCTACCTTTTCCATATCTTACGAGCTAGGTCAAGGTTTAACAAACTAGTAGGTCGGTCACATGCATTTAACCAATTTACTAACAATTAATGCAACGATTAGCAATACAAACCAATAATTATGATCTAATTAATAATCTAACAACAAATCATCGCATAACCGCAGTTCACCTAAATCCAAGCATAGAAGAATTAGCTACTCATATTAGATCTAATGAAATTAACTATAATAATAATAATCGAATCAAGCATGATGAAATAAGATGGAAGAACAATTAACAAACTAATGAATTAAACAATAAAGACAAAGAAATAAGGAAAGATGAATAAAGAAGAAGAAATTAGAATTGAAGAAGAAAGATTCAAATACCAAAGAAAAGAGGAAGGATTGATTCCAAAGTTTTGATATAAAGTTGATAAAGAAACGTAAAACTAGTTCTTCTATGTAAAAGGAGATACCTAATTATTATGTCTTACAAGGCTTAAATAATCTAAAAACTATTCAAACTAATGGGCCGAAAAAGCGAATTAAATTTTCGGCTAAAACTAAAAATAGGCGATCGGCTGAATTGAGTGGTCGATCGACTAAAACAAAATTCTTGTCAGCCAAATCCTCTAAATAGTCGATCGACTAAATAAAGCTGTCGATCGACTAAACACAAAACCTGTCGATCGACTAAAACACAAAACCTGTCGATCGACTATTCCCAGTACTACACACCAGTCTTCACTTTACTTCACTGCATTCTCTCTCTTTCCCGCGCATTTAAAGGTGACGGTTCCCGAGCATGACTCCATTAGCATCCGGAATGCAACACAAAGACGGGATTCGGCTCGTTTTCGCTCCCTTTAGGCCAACAACCTATCCGAAACAAAGAAGTACCCAAAGTAGCCAAAACAAGGGAGAATAGTATATAGCTTTTGCTACTCAAAATGGCATAGAAATGCATGCAAAAAGGTGAAATAAACGTATAAATTAGGCACGCATCATTTATTTCTAAGGAGATGTCCGAGGGTGTTTAAAAGAGTAAGATTGCCGAGAAAGAGGTGAAGTTTGAGGTGGCTCCTGCAACTTTATCTATGTTTCCACGAGTTGTGATCGTGGAGGACGTCAAACCAGTTACATCCTGTGACTACTGCAGTTGAAGAGGAAAGTCAGCATGATGATTCTTCTAATCAACCAATTGATCCTGCTATCTTGCTTAAACGTGTAAGTAAGAAGACCGGGTATTATACAATCATGCATAATCAATTTCAAAGAAGAAAATGGCATGCTTACATATTTATACTTCACAGTTTGGTATAAATATTCATCACATAGAAAGAATAGTTGCATATCTTCACCATTAAAGCTTTAGTTTGGAATACAAGGTCTACAAAGAGCATGTGCAAACAACCTACAAAAACCAAGAATTAAATTGTCTTTTATACCAATAATAGAGCACATAAACGGAGAACATATAATTGATTCGGAAAACAACATCATGTTGTCCAAAGTACAAATTCTTAATGACACGGTTTCATGCAATACCTTAAATGAGGTTGTTCTATTTGTCCACGAACTGAAAGTATATAATTCGACCATTATTAATCATAGGTCTTCAATTTTAATGTGTACTAAAATTTTCAAGTCATCACATAATGGCATAATCCATTACCATTACCTCAAAGAATCAACCTTAATACGATGTTTGAAAACTGTGTAGTTGTGGTAATAGCAGTGTTGTCTACACGCATGGCTAGAGCTGGTAATTTGGAGGTCTAATATAAGTTTTTTTTCGATCATTAACAGTTATAATAACAAAAAGCAAAAAAAAAAACGAAGACAAATAATAATAACTACAGTCGTGACAAAACACTAATTAACGTAACACTAAGGATGACCAGGTACTAGTAACTCTGAACAAAATTTTAGAATTTTTTTACTAAATGTAAATATATTATGGCAATATATAAATAACATAAATATATTATGGTAATATATTGTATATATATTGTGTCAATATACATACAAATATTGGAACTTTTTTAACATACGAGGCCTCTTTGTCCCTGGGGGATCACACTTGTTGCATTGAGTCACATCCAGCCTCACTACAAGAAACATGTGTTATAGCGACCGATCGGTAGAGCTAACATTCGGTCGGTAAAATTTATTACCGATCGCTAATTGTAAATTTCCGACCAATAAAAAAATGACCGATAAATTTGATCGGTAAATGTTACTTATCGTCCATTTGGTTTGGTCAATAATCTGCGGTCGGTAAATGTTATATATCCGTATGACCTTGCTCGTTAATCAGATCAAAGAACTACAGTCGCAACCACTCTCAAATCCGAATTGAAGCTAAATTAAGATCCAGTGTATGTCGTCCAACATGACTCTACAAAAATTTCCAGACTGTTACGGCAACAGATTCTTTGGGCATGTACCGAAAGACCTTGTCAACCTTAGGAAGATTCGGGTTTTTTAATCTAGCAGGAAATCATTTTTATCGAAAGGTTCCATCATCGTATGCCAAGCTAGTTAGCATAGAATACCGAGAATTGAGTGGGAATGCACTTACTGGCAGACTTCCATCAACTTATCCCCCTTGCCTAATCTCCAATATTTATATTTAGTTTATTAAAAAAACTTTCGATGGGGGTATTCCTTATGAATGAGGAAATTTCCGAACGCTATCGATTCGTCAGCCTGTAATATTTCGGGAACAATCCCAACCACCTTAGGCCAGTTAGAATCACTAGAAGGCCTTTTATTACATATGAATAATCTTGAAGGTATCATCTCTTTAGAACTGGGCGACCTTATCAACTAACAAGAAGTAGATATATCAAAGAATTCACTTACCGGAAAGTATTTTCCAACTTAAGAGTCTGAAAGGTTTGTACTTGTTTAGAAGGAAGCTAGACGGTCCAATACCGTATTCATTTTACGAGCTACCAAATCTCGAGATATTACACTTGTGAATGAACAATTTTAGTGGAGAGCTCCCACGCAATCTTGGGCAATATGGAAAGCTTTGAAGCCTTAATGTCTTACTAATCAAATGAGCGGCCCAATTCCAAGACATTTGTGCAAAGGAGGAACTCTGTCTGAGTTCATTTTATTTGAATGTTCATTTTCCGGCACCATTTCAGAAGAGCCCGGTCACTGCAAGTCCTTGGTTTGAGTTAGATTGCATAAAAATACCTTAAATGGTACGATACCGATGGGTTTTTGAGCGCGACTGTGGAAAATATCATCGACGTAAGTGATAATATATTAAGTGGTGAACTTCCCTTTATGATGTCGGGAAAGGCGCTCGAAATTATGAACCCATCAAACAACTCTCTGACGAAAAGCATTCCAGCGGCAATCACTACAAGAAAAAAGTCATTCTGCGACGGATTTTTTGCGACGAAATTAAAATCCGTAACAAAATGGACTTTGCGACGGATTTTTTTGTTTTTTGCGACGGATTTTTTTGCGACGGATTGAATTCCGTCACAAGTAGTCATTTTGCGACGAATTTTGAGGATTTAGCGACGGAATTTCCGTCGCAGATGAAATTTTTCACCGCTCAATTTTTTGGCTCGCGCGGGAAAATATATTTGCGACGAATTAATGTATTTGCGACGGAAATTCCGTCGCAAACCCATCCCACATCGGAAAAACATGTGATTTATGAGTATGTGATTTCTTTTGTTTATATAGGTTCCCTCACCTCTTACATTGAATATGTGATTTATGAATTGAGGCGGAAAAACATGCGGTAAAAAAAAACGCGCGAGATGAATACACGCGCGAAATGATAAAATGTAAGCAAAAAAAAAATTAAATAGGGGTTGCTACGGAAATTCCGTCGCAAAATTCCGTAGCAAAAATTTGCGACGGAATTTCCGTCGCAGACTATACCTCTTGCGACGAAAATATGCGACGTAGTATTTGTGACGGAAATTCCGTCGCAAATGCCTTTTAGCAACAGAATTAAGCGTATTTGTGACGGAATCGTCCGTCGCTATGAGTCTTTTTTTTTTGTAGTGAATTCAAAACTTTGACAAACTACAAAAACTCTCTTTAGAAGGAAATAATTTATTAGGGAAGTTCCCTGATATGTTATTTAAATCCCTGATATGTTATTTAATATGAGATACTAGATAATTGACGTAAGTCAAAACAACATAAGTGGGGAGATCGGTAGAAAATGCTACTTCTCTCACATCCATGGATTTCAGTAGCAACAACATTGGTGGAAAAATACCAATTGAAATTTCTAATTTTTTTTGGCAACGATGAACTGAGATAAATAAAACGAGATTACAAAATATTCGTCTACATACACTAGCTAAATAAAAACTGAGGGCATCAGAGACCCCATAACTACTTGATTTCCAACGACTCAAACTATACTGAGAGACGGACCAAACGGAAGATGTCAATCGACGTATTTTGAACGGAGGATGATAATGTGCATCAAAATGAATAATACGAGCATTTCTTTTATTTATCTTCATCACTGCCACTATCTTTATGTACCTGCAAACAAAATCAGAATGCTCCAAATAAACCAAAGAGATAGTCTTCAAGTTGGCGCTAACCTATGCCCTTCGACCGTTACCGTTGAAATGATTCTTCCTGCGGCTATGAAGCTTACTCGAATAATCTAAAATTGTCGCGAACCAAAATTTATCTGTAGAAATTTTACTAACAATAGATGAGTCTAAATATATTCTCTTCTTCTTATCAATTTGAAATATGGCCTCTTCTTCGGCCAACTCGGCCATTCCCGTAAACCCAAACTCGAAAACGGGCAAAGTACGGGAAGGGGACTAGAGGTGCGAACTACTGTTTCCCTTGAAATATCTTTATCGGGACTTTGCGTCTGGGATTCCATCTATCTTGTTAAATTTGAGAAACTGATTACCATGATTTTGATTGGAGCATTAAGTAGGATTGACATTCATGTCCGTATCAGAAGAGACTTCTTTACTAACATCGCTGCTACTATAGAGATCCATTGTATCTACTGATGATGCAATATTATCACTGGGGCAGCGCTGCGATGATGAACAACTGGCAGGTTCAGTCAAAGTCGCGACCTCAACCTTTTTACTATGCACCAAAGCCTCTGGAGTTTGGAGATAAGAAACACATTTTTCCCTACTCGAACCTCATATGTATCCAGGAGTTTTATTTTAGCCCGCTTATCATTTTTGTTTAATAATAAAGCCTGCATACTTCTTCTAGTTCCCGATTAATATCACTATTAGAAGGTTTGATCACACCTGCCTCCTCCAAAGAATCTACGCCTCTGAAAGCCTATTCAAATTTTTAAGAGCCATGGCTTTACGAAAGAGAGTCTTAGCATTCTTGAGGAAATAGTTTACAATTATAAAACAGAAAATTATACCTTTTTGAAATGCTTGAAACTTATTATAACAAGCGGCCAGAGGAGGATTTAGGAGGTCCAAGGGGGGTAAGTGCCTACCATAAATTTTATAAATAAGTATTTGAATGTATCAAGTATATAAAGTAAGATTCAATGGCTGAGTTGGTAGATGTATTGTGTTGTTGGCCCAAGGTACTGGGTTTGATTCCCAATAATTTGAAATTTTGTTAAATTAATTTTTTGTATGTTTGGGCTTAGACATGTTACTTAGACGTTTAGATACGACGTGGTGTTTATGTGCGTCACCTTACACCAGAAACTTAAAACGTGCGTTCACTTTAAAAGTGTGTAGTGAATTGGGTGTTGCTCGTCTGACACTTGGACATTCAGATACGACGCGGTGGTTCTGTATGTCATTTTAGACTAGAAACTTGAAAACTTGCATTTGACACTTGACACAAAGTAACATTCCCAAAAGAAAAGCCATATTTTGCACTTGACTCCATATAGCATCTAACACTCATATCATATTCAGAGTAACATAAAAATATGCAGCATAACGAAAAATTCTAGAACCTAGAATATTTAATACTAGTTGCATAATTAAATTGTTAATCCGCTTTGGTGTCTGAAACACACACCTTCTGACCTTCATCAAATTCATGGACAAGAATGGGAAGTTGAAACAAGAATTTGAGGAGGACATTAAAGGTCTATTGAATTTGTTTGAAACCTTTCAGCTGAAACTTCCACGGGACCATGTACTTGATTACGCCGGTAATTTTAATCAAAATTTCTTAAGCAACTTCGAGAACCTTGAACCCATTGAGGCCTTCGTTATTCAAAACACACTTAGTAGTCTTCCATATCGCAAAAGCCTACCAAGATTTATGGCCATGGACTTCCTTCGAAATTTTGAACTCTTTATGATGTTGCTTCGCAATTGCAGAGGAAACGACCAATGGATGGAGGAGGTGAGGAATCTAGCACGAATACATATTACCTGAGATAAAATAACCATCAAACACGAATTAAAAGAAACTTGCAGGTACTTTTTATACTTTTCAAAGGTATGCGTAGTTCGGTAGTTATGTAAAGCAGTTTCACATAAACATTATCATAGAAACACATGTTATTCACCAAATTAAAGAACCCTAAAAACGCATTTACATCTTTTCAATGGGTATTTGGTTGATAGCATGCCCTTATATCTTAGAGTCAACCATATTACAAGTTATTTGAAGGGATTCCCGCCATTCCCCCTTCATATTCTTACAACCTGTAGGGAATTTTCGTAGGCATAAATATATGACCACACACACAATAATAAAGACAAGAATAAAAGGGACACAAATATAACGTGGTTCACCAAATTGGCTGCGTCCTCACTGCGGTTGCACTAGCATTTTATTAATCACCTCCGAGTATTACAATAAGAGTAATATACACAAGAGACTTAAGACCACTCTTATTATTACACGTATAACTTACTTATTATGAGGTTTGAGGGATGCTAAGAACTGAACACTACATCTCCTTTTATAGGAAAATTTCACCAATCATTCAGTTGTCCTCTGTACAAGGACTAGCATTTTCCACATGCTACAATCACACGCCAACCATAATGGACTTTGGTCCAATATTTACTCCAAGTAATGGATGCTCTCAAACATTATTCACTGTGTTCACATATATTTGTCAACAATAGACAAATATATTGACATATGGTATGTAACTCCAAAACTTGGAGGATACCACAACAATCTCCCATCTCCGACAATTTTGGAGGTACCATTGAAAACACCTCATTTACTCGATCCACCTAATATAACCGCGTGTCCGCTCATGCCGACCGCAAGAGCCCAATCAAGGTACTGTCCAACATTGACCCTTTGTCATCCAAGTCTGTCCCCAACGGCAACCATACATGTCGGGTTTCACTCATCGCTCATAGGGACGTACACTCCCTGAACGAAACACCCTTTCAGGCCTCCTTGGAACCCCTTGAATTTCCGCACACATCTCAGCGTGCCAGTTTCACCTTGTGCGTTCTTGGACCACCTTCCGCCTTCAAGCCACCGACTTTACTCACACGGTGCTCAGTGTAAGGCCCACTATGCATAGTTTTCGGATCCCGCGACAAGTCTCGTGAAACAACTTCATACTACATCCCTTCAGCAGCTACTCTACTCATGTCACTACACCCTGCAGTGGTGTACATCCTCATAATTACGCTGCTCACGACTTTTCCTTGGATTTACACAATCCCTTCTGACGGGACCACTCTCACCACAATCCCAACAAGTCGGGCCACCTCTCACTCGTGACTTAGATCTTCCACGATGACCACCTCTATAATTTTTCCTCCCTCAACCCTTTGCAATTAAACCACTTCCATCAATGACTCCCGAGGTCTCACCTAATTCTCTCTTGCGAATACTTTCGCTTAGAATTAGATCTTGTACCTTACCTAACTTGAGCTTCTCTTGTCCTTGCGAACTACTAATTGCAGTGACAGTAGTATCCCAATTACTAGGTAACAAGGATAACAAAATTAAGGCTTTTATTTCGTCATCGAAATCTATTTTTACCGAGCTTAGTTGTCTCGTTATCACATTATAATCATTAATGTGATCCGCCATTGTGATTCCTTCATGCATCTGTAAACCAAACATTCTACGTATAAGGAATACCTTATTTGTAGCATATGGTTTCTCGTACATGTTCTCGAGGGCATTCATCAATTCAACCGTCGTCGCCGCACTCATGACATTGAATGCAACATTTCGAGCCAGCGTCAATCAGACCACACTAAGTGCTTGCCTATCCAATTTTTTCCAATCAACTTTCTCCATGGAATCTGGCTTAGAGCCTTCCAATGGTAAATGCATATTCTTTGTATACAAATCATCGGTTATTTGCATTTTCCAGAAAACAAAATATTTCCCGTCGAACTTATCGAACATGACTTTACTTCCTTCCAATATTGCGACTTTTTTGTGGTTCACTCTTCCCTCGACCTTACTCGCCCAATCGGGCTCTGATACCAGTTTGTAGGGAATTTTCGTAGGGATAAATATATGACCACACACACAATAATAAAGACAAGAATAAAAGGGACACAAATATAACGAGGTTTACCAAATTGGCTACGTCCTCACTGCGGTTGCACTAGAATTTTATTGATTACCTCCGAGTATTACAATAAGAGTAATATACAAGAGACTTAAGAACGCTCTTATTACTACACTAATAGCTCACTTATTATGAGGTTTGAGGGATGCTAAGAACCGAGCACTACATCTCCTTTTATAGGCGAATTGCAGTGTAAACTCACAGGGAATGCAATAATGCAATCCTGAGTTCTGTCTTTAAAATTAGTAAATGATTAAATCAATTTCTGAAATTTTGCAGGGATGAGCTTAATAGTGTTAGGAAGGACTGTTTATAGTTTCAAGATTTATAGAATTGATTTGCTATTTTTTCTGAAAATGAATACTCAAACTGACAGTATTTGGGGCATTTTGAGACAAACTGAAACAAACATGAAATGGACAAGGATATAACTATGTTATTGACTCCCACAGCTCAACACAGGAAGACAACTAAATGGTTTAACAAGTTTAAACCTCAAACCCACATATAATCACAGGATAGGAGATTTAGACTCAACAACACAACTAATACAGCTCACAGGCAATGCACAGAACTGAACTAGAGATGCTAACAGGTTCTAATCTATTAACCACAGCTTGAGCACAGGTTAATAACTAGGCGTGGTTCAAACTATAGACAATGCACAAGTTTGAGAGGTTGAGAATTGATTCCCAAAGGTTTTTGTTTTCATTGAAGCTTAATCTGCCTTTGTTACATTCAAATAGCATGTTATATAGGCATTACAAAAGGTTGTGTACCTTAGGATGTAAATCTCATCCAAGGGCCAACAATAACTCACAACTACTAACTTAACTACTTCCAAAAGTCTCCTAACGAGGACGAGCTTAACAGCTCTCAAGGACAGACAATAAAGCAGAAAAGAAATAGACTGATCAAAAGCAGGAAAAGTGATTTTATAGTATTCCTGAAATGGAAAATCTTCAGTTTGTCTTCATATTTGATTGCCTGGTTGCTTTGCTTGTACTTGGGATTCCTCAAGGCTTTATTTGTGATCATATAAGCCTCCCTCAACAGGTTGACAACTATCTAAACAAAAGAAGAGCCTCAACTGGATTTAAATTGGACAATTCATCCTGCTGGACTCTTTCTGGACTTGAACTTGAATGACATATATCATGGACTTGTGCTGGACCTTTGGAAAAATTATCTTGGACAATTTTGTAGTTCATAGAGTAGCCTTGACAGTGGGCCATGGTGGGGGTTGGTGGCTTGACCAGGTGTACTTCTTAGCAGGTTGAAAGATGACTAGTGCAGACTGAGCATCATTCTGTTGGACTGTGTTTTGGACACTGGCATGAGATAGGGCTCGGTCAGTGGTCTGGCTTGGCCTTGGCTTGTGTTGGCCTGACCCTGGCTTGGTTGTGGCTAGATAGGTTTGGCTTGGTCATGGCTTGTTATGGCTTGGCTTGTGGCCCTTGTGGCTCGAGCTATGGCTTGCATTATCTGTCTTGCCTTGGCTGGATCATGGCCTGACCATGAGGACCCTCTGGGTTAGCTCCTGGTGCACAAATGATCTTCACCAATCATTCAGTTGTCCTTTGTACAAGGACTAGCATTTTCCACATGCTACAATCACACATCAACTATAATGGACTTTGGTGCAACATTTACTCCAAATAATAAATGCTCTCAAACATTATTCACTGTGTTCACATATATTTGTCAACAATAGACAAATATATTGACATATGGTATGTAACTCCAAAACTTGGAGGATAGCACAATACAACCTGTTGTTATGCTAATTAGATGGTGGGAAGAGCTTCGATTACCCAAGGAACTCAAGGCTGCAAGAGGTGAACCAGTCAAATGGGACATATGTGGTTTGTGGCTTGTCTACCAGGTCCATACTTGGCCGAGCAAAGGATAGCACTAACAAAAGAAATATCATTCATAGACGACATCTTTAATATCTACGGAACACTCGAGGAGCTTACTCTTTTCACGGAAACTGTCAAATTGTCAATAGATGAGAGATTGCTAGCTTTGAGATCCGACTACAAGATAATTTGTTTCAAGGAACTCTATGACATTATAAATGAGATAAGAAAAGTAATCTATGCTAAACATGGATCAAATTTCATCTTAGGTTAAAGATTACAATTGAAATAGCAACTATTGGATCTTATATCGTTCATGTACGCATCTTTTTTTCTCCTAGGTGAAGTAATCAAGAATCCGAATTTCTTGTGCAGCCATCCAGAAATTTCATCTTTAGCTGTTATGATTCTTTGTCTTTGTGATGATCTAGGGAGTTCAAAGGTATATATTTGCTCAAGTCATCAAAATGGCATGCTAAAGACATGAGTTTTTATACAATTAGAATTCCGAGTATCCAATCCTTTATCCTACTTATTGCAGGAGCCTCTCCTTCGTTCCCTTCGTTATATCGTTCAAAAACGAGCTCTTGAATTCATGCTAAATTATCTTAATAAAAAATAATGACATAGTTGGCTAACCTTAATCGGCAGAATATTACGTTAAACTTAGCAGATAATGCATCTCATGAATTGCTTCAATCTGCAGGAGAGCATCCAACACATGACGGATCAGTCATAGATTGCTACATGGGAAGCTCACTTAAACGTGCCCGCCAATATCTTCTAGCGATGATTCCAGATGCATGGAGTCGCCTCAATGAGACCCTCGTGTCCCCTTTTCCATTTAGCTGATTACAAAGCAGCTATCTCTAATTTCGTAAGAATAGTTCCAATCATGTATAAACATGACGAAAACATGGTCGACCTAGAGAAGCTCATGTAGCCATTAATCAGTTTTACATCTTTACTCTTATCAGGTTACACTAATACTAACTCAACAAATAAAGTCTCTAGTTAGGGTGAGAAGTGACAATCCCAACAAATACTAACTATAACAGAAAACATTTACAGTAAGTGATCGCGCTCAATGTTACAAAAAAAAGGAAGTTTTTGCAAGGACTACTAAACAAGACTTTTAATATTATGGAACCTTGTGTGTTTGTCATGTGACCGCAACAACAAGAACCACATTACTCAGTCAGAGTAAGTGGTAGCGCAGAGACACATCGTTGAACTAACTGAACAAACTAGTTATAGTAACTGGTAAGCATGGAAGCACACAATGCAGAAGTTAAAAGATGAAAGCTTCTGCAAGATAGACTAAACAATAAAGTAGAAATTTTGCTTGTCTGTTTTACAGTTTTACCATATCACAATTATGAAATATGTAAATATGGAAGACTAATGATTCCGCTACACTAATAGAACTAGAAAAGAGAAGCCTAAGATGCGCATAAATGTTTCCCTTCCCTGGACCCACGCCTTGCGGGGACGCCAATGTGCACCAGGCTACCCTTTTTTAGTCAATTGTATCAGCCAAAACACGTTACTTGGGTATCAAAATGTACATGGATATGAATGCTGAACAACACGAAACTTGGGTAAATAGTCTTCCATATACTGGGTAAATAGTCTTCCAACACGAAACCAGGCTACCCTTTGGATAATAGTTATATACTGGGCTTTTTTTAATGGGCTCATTTTAAGTTTTTAATATGGCCCTCTAACTTCTTGGGCCAATTTCTCGGATCGAACCATAATAATTTGTTTGGGTATGATTCGGGCCAAGTGTGACAGTTCGGTTTCAACCCATTTAATAATCACCTTTACTTCTCACGAGTGTAATTACATTAATTAGTAAGGAAAGTTGTTAATTTTTATGGTATGATCTGAACAAGTGTGATGGACTATTTCGGACTCACTTAACGAAGAGAAATACTCACATGTGACATCTTTTTGTTTGGAACTCGTACTCCTTTGTTATGGAAATTTAAATTGAAACGTCGCTACTCCATTTGTAACCGAAATTTATTTTACACCCTCTGAAATGTAAGTGACTCCTTTTCTTTTAACTATTGATCGTGTTTTCAAGTATAAAAAAATCCTTGAATCGGCATGCGTGTAGCCGTGTACCAAAAAAACAAATATTCGTTTAACAATGTTGGGTCAACTTGATTGATGTAAGCGATCCCTAATATTTGACACACTGTTTTCTTCAATAAATATTATAAGTCACACGATAGGATATACAAAGTTCGAAAATCCCATAATTAGGACAGCAAACCAACAAGAGCACACGAACGGAATAAAATACTTGGGTAAATAGTTTTACACACATTTAATACTATATATTTAAACCGGAATCAATGCAAAGGGAAATAATGAAATGACATAAACATTTAAAAATTTATATACTATATAGTTTGGATGTCCAGGTCCTTCAATGCATGGCACATGTTGATCAGAGCCTCAGAATCTCAGAGGTGGATTGCATTTGCTGGGGAGCGTAAAACTGGCCGTCAAGCCAAAACTCGGGGACATGTTGTATTAAAGGGTAATCTGCCCCGCTAGAGACAGAACATCTTTCGGAGAGATGCCGGCAATTACTAATTCTAAGTTCCTGCAGAGCCTTGAGATGGAGAAATCCCTCCGGTAGAGCCACCAGATTAGGGCAGTTGTAAATGGTGATCTTACAAAGCACGGTGAAACACTGCGACCACGTCCCAAGTCCTGTCAGGCTGCTGCAGTTTGAGATGCACAGATGTCGCAGAGATTTTGCAGCTGATTGAACCCCGTCTGGTAGGCATTTCAGCCGCGGAACCTGAATGATTGCTAGTGATCGAAGGCTTTGTAAGCCAGTCATACATTCCCCTTTCTCCATGTTGAGTTCTTCACAGTTACTTATCACCAAATCCTCAAGGTTAGTTAGTCCCTTCATGCTGTTTGGAAGACTGCCCAATTTCTGGCAGTTCTGGATGTACAGACGTCGAAGAGAATTGAGATAACCAATGTCGTCATCATCCCATAATAACTCTAGTTCTTTGCAAGTGAAGATCCACAAGAAACGAAGACTAGGTAACCTCATAAAACGGGTCCCAACTAGAGTTTTCTGACATGTAGTCACCACAAAATACCTCAGTTTTACCAACCTGTATATCTTCTTGGGTAACTTCTCAAGTATCTCACAACCGTAGAGATCCAGAGTTTCTAGTTTCAGTAACTCGCAAACGGTATCAGGGAGTGTTTTCAGGAGAGGATTGTAAGATAGCTTAAGGCCTCTTAAGTGCTTCAACTTCCCTATTGACGGCGGCAACTCCTCAAACTGACTGTCCCCAATCTCTAGGGTGCGTAAGAAGCTGAAATTGGCGATAAGCTCCTCAAGAAAGGGTCGGCTTACATTACTCATTCGATAGCCAAATTTGAAAGTCCGTGCCTTTTCTGCAACACGAAGGCGTTCTCTAGGAAATTCAACGCCCTTTAAACCCTCAGGCCCTTCGTATCCCCAAATGATATGTTTAGTCGATTCTGAAACATTGAGCTCATTCCGAGTAATAACAGCTAACTCTTCACCAAGAACATCCTCAGCTAACTCATGCATAAGATCGTGTATCTTACACGCAAACATTGTGTTATTAAAAATGAAATTTGGGTGTTCAAGAAGAGATCTTGATACCAAATCCATCACACACGCATATCCACAACCTTCAATATCATCATTTCTCTCTTGTGGCTGCAGTAGCCCATGTGCATTCCATAGATATATCAGTTGTGTCGGATAAAGCTCGACATCTCTTGCCTTCAGTGAACAATAAGCAAAACAGGGCTTCAAATGTGAAGGGAGTTTGTCATAACTTATCCTTAAAATTTGCATCACTTTGTTGTATTCTCCAGGCAACTTTGTAAAGCCATCCATATTGTTAATACGCTGCCATTCTCGCTCGTCTCTATCCCTCCGTAACAGACTCCCTATGCTCTTTATAACAAGCGGAACACCACCGCATTTCTCTACAATAGATCTTCCAATCTCACACAGCAATGGGTACCTTTGTTCTTCACCTTCCCTGAACGCCAACTTCCTAAATATCGACCAACTAGTTTCATCCGAAAGCCCATCCAGATCAAATTCATCCATCGTTTGAGTTATTGAAGCGACTTGGCGGCTTCTAGTGGTGATCAAGACCACACTTCCAGCCTTACCAACTTCAAGAAGGCTCTTGAGCTCTTCCCAAATCACAACATTATCAACCCATACATCGTCTAAAACAAGGATATACTTTCGACCACTCAATAAACCTTGTAGTTTATCCACCAACTGTCCTAAAGTGTTGTTGGACGTATCCACACCACCAGCTTCTTTTATAATGTTTTCTAGCAGCCTTCGTAGGTTAAACTGATCCGAAACACAAGCCCAAATCTTCATATCAAACTCCTTAAATATATCGTCGTAGACCAACTTCGCGAGTGTAGTCTTTCCGATCCCACCTATTCCAACAATAGGGAGAACAGAGAGATAACTAGCATCACCAACCGACAATAAACTATGCAGCACTTGCTTTTTAGCCTCGTCTCTTCCCACAACAGACGACCGATTCACGTAGGAAATATCATTGAAGAGATCTCTTGATGGGTTGGACACTTCAACTGGACGCTCAGTGAGACCGAACTTAGTTTTTCTAGCTACAATGCGCTCTAGTTTTTGACGAAGGTCTTTAATGTTGTGACTCAGTTGAAAACGATAGATGATAGGATTTGAGGAGGAAAAGTAATACCTAAGTTGCGGAAAGAAATGAGGCTTGTTGACAATACGTCGTAGAGCATCGATAGCAACATCGTCCAAGAGGTCATCAATGTCGTAAACAAGCGTCTTAAGATCTTTTAGCCAAAGGTTCATGGTGGCATTACGATACTGCTTGTCTTGTGCATCTTGAAGAACAGCACAAATGGCGGTGAGGTCTTCGGCTATGATCTTGAGATCTTCCTTAGCAGATTTAGCAGCTTTAATCTCTCCGTCGATAAGGTTCAACACACGATCACCAGTAAAGGAAGCAAGCTTCTTAACGATGGCGTTGGCTATGGGAAATATGATTGCTTCCGCCATCGCTATATACTATTATACTCTGTAACAATTACGAGTATTATTGTGTAAGACCGTCTTACCATTGTTGTATATACGCTCTGCTAAATTTGGAGCTTATTATGGAATAAAGCTAAGTTTGCACTTCAGAGAGGAAAGAATCAATGAAATGACTAAATGAGTAACTAACTAACAATGACTTGCATTATCAGTTATCACTATATATATTCACCAACTATCATTCATGGTTGGGGCCCGGACTTTAGAAATATACGGAGTATACAGAACGTAAAACCAATAATATTCTTCAACGACTTTTATACGGAGTATTAATAATAAATTGGTGGGCCCTTTTTCTTCCGTTATGAAGCCACCCAAATTCTCATTTGTGACGGCCACTATACGTCGCAAACTTGTGATGTTTCGGATCCCTCTCACAAGCTTGCAAGTGGGAGGACAAATGGAAAATTATTGGTTTCCCACCTGCCCTCCCACTTGTAAGCTTGTGGGAGGAATCTGATCCGTCTAATCGACAAAGCCACACAAAATCTATACATGTTGGTCTACGCTAGTTACTGTATATCAAGGACTCAAGGCATTTTGTATAAAAACTACAGCGTCTAGTTATATTCCCATTTAACATAGTAATACATGTTCGATTGAAATTTAGACATGGCAAATGGGTCATACGTGTCTCGGTCGGGTCAGTTCGTTTCTGGGTCGGGAACTTCGGATCGGGTAATTTTGGGTCGAGTTGTTTGGATCATTTTAGGTCATGATGTTGCCTCAAGTCATTTTGGGTTCGGGACACCTCAACTCGGGTCATTTTCGGGTAAGGTCTATCAGGCCCTACATTTCGGGTTATTATTGGGGATCGAATCGAATCATTCCGGCCGGGTCACTTTTACCGGGTCTAGTTGACAATAAGGAATACTTGCTTAATTTTTGGATTTTTACCTCCTAAAGATGTGGGCTTAGTTTCAAGTACAGGTTCCCAAATGCACGGATCGGCACGCACGACCCATCCTGCTTCTTAAGTTCGAAGATAAAACACAGCAGGCCTTCTAATGACCCGCTGCGACCCATCCAACATTCCAGGCCGGTTTAGTGTTCAAGATCCCCTACCTGGCCAGCCCACCACAACCCCAAAGGCTGGGTGGGCCCGTCCCTAAACTGGCTCGTTGCCAGCTCTAGTTTCACAGAACCTTTCAAGGAGACACGGACATGTGATGGACCTCATGTTAAAACTAACCAATTATCTTATCAATTTTAGCTCGCTAGTTTTACCCGACAGAATATTATTTGTTTTCTCGACACTAATGAGAGCAATCTCCACAGATATTTAACAAGGCAAGAAAGAACCAGTACTGCGATAATGCCGTTGTCAAATAATGAGTTAATATATCAAAGCTATGTTCTTGATACATATATTAGCACCATGAAAGTACAAGCCCAACCCGAAGGGATTCGAAAATCCAACCCTTCTTCACACCCAGGGATTCCAAACCGCGGACTTGCAAACAAATTAAAAAATCAGATTTATATATTAGGCGATAAATAGTACAGTTTGGGATAAACATTCACCACACTCCATTCAAGGAGTTGGAGTTCAACATGACCCGCTTCCTCAGCTCTCCGGCGCAGGAGCCGGTGCCTTCAGCAATGGTTGTAGCGCTTTAACTACGATGCTCATATTTGGCCTAAACTCAGATTCATATTGGACACAAAGGGCTGCAACTGCTGCCAACTGTAGCACAGAGTATGTTCCAAACTTTGTTAGCTTGCAGCATAAATATATTGAACAAAAAGGCTAAATCTATATACAGCACTTAGTCTCTGGTAAAATGGTTTTCGGTATCATGTTTACGTACTATGAGACCCAATGTATTTGACTACAAACGTCGCCCACATATCTGTTAACCCATTAACTTAAATAAAAACTAGCTCCTTTCGGTCACACATGAGTAATCGCTTGTCGTGATAATATTATCATGCGACTTTCATATGCAATTTGTGTTTTTCAGAATTAAATCAAGAAGAGACCTTAGCAACTTCTTTTGCAGGATAATCCTTCAGTCTGGGGTCTCCCTCTGCCCAGTACCGACTTCTCAGAATACCATGCCAAGTATCCAAACTTACAGAGGCACAGACTCAGCTGATATTAACAATAAAAAGGACTACATGAATTTGCCAGAGAAGGTTAAAAGAAGTGTAATACCTTAAAATCACATTTAGCACAATATTTGTTTAACTCTATTATTCATGGTAAATAGGGTAAACTAGAAAGGGTAATGAACCTTATTTGGTATTTAAACACATCACTTATTATGACATTTGACAGGGTAAGACAAATGTGGTTAAATAGTACGTAGTGCTTCGTATAACAACATTGCCCCAGTATCTCAAATGGTGGTTTAATAGTAGGTAGTGTTGTGTATAAAAAAATCAAAAAATAGGTAGTGCTTCGCAAATGGGGGTAAGTACGGATGTCCATTTCCAGTTCGGTTCACTGAAATGGTACAATAAACCGGTTAACCGCTCAACTGGTTGGCCAAAAAACGCAAACCATTACAGAACCATTTTCATGGATTTTTTTCTGGTTCGGTTATATTGGTTAACCAGAACCGTTAAATATAGAAAAGCAACAACAAGTACCAGTAGCAACCACATAATATACGACTAAAATATCAGTCATTACATTACTTTTCACTTTTCACATTTCAATCGTATACATGTTCTTCTTTCATAATCAGCCACAAAAAATAATATTAAATGTATTAAATATATCAAATATTATCTCATGATCTCCATAATTACAAAATATTAGTAATTTTCCGTCATATAATCTGGTCATGAATATGTTACTGGAAACACAAATTACGTTAAGCACATTATCTTTTACAATATCTAAATTCTACCGCTCAGTTTCTTTCATTTATTATTTTCTTTGGTGATTTGCGCGGCAAAGAAATAACATGGACTATATACCAATGATTTTATCGATACAAATTAAATTAGGGGCACAAATTAACAGCCTAGATAAATAAAGAATCAAAGAATATTCGATTAAATATGGTAAAAATGAATTAATACTTACATTTTTCATGTTAAATTCCTTTGATTCTTTCTTTATTTGGACTCTTAATGTGTTTCCTACGTTAAAAAAACCGGTTTATTGATTCTATTGTTCTATGAAAAAAGATTTGAAGAGATGATTTACCAAATCAACAATATATTACACTTGTTTAAATCGAAGAGATGATCCGTAACCTAAATTTTGTATATATAAACACATATTTTACCACTATTGACTCCACAATTTGTATTATTAATTAACACATTGAATATATGGCTAAGGTAAACTTGTCTCAAATGACTACACTAACGTGGGTTGTACTTATGAATTGCTTAACCATCCTTTTTGTATGCAGTCATGCAGTAAATCCGAGGTTTATCTCATCGGTTAGCCTGGATGAATTAGTTCCTAAGGGTCCTAGTCCCGATCACAATGACAGTCCACCAAGCCCCCATTACCCAACGTCGCGACTATTAACAATATAACTACAATATCTTCCTCCCCAAACAAGGCAACAATCAACCCTTCAATCAAGCCTTCAATCAAGGAATAAAAGACCCATTCACATTGTAAATATAGCATGATTATTATACTGCATAAAGGCTCCTTATATTGTCCATAATTAGATGATCTCTTAGCTTATAAATACATGTAACATATGCTCATTGTAAGTATCAAAACAGTAGTAATACAAAGCTTATATGGTATCACGAAGCCATCAAAGATCCACTAAAAACCGACTACAACCAAGGCACACCACATTCAAACGTACCACCATTCAATCATCCAAAACAGCCACGACTACCACCATGCCAACCACTGAAGCCACCGTACCCAACCCGCATGAATCTGCCGCTCCACTCACTTCACTAAACCTCAACCATTGTGTTAAACTCACATCACTCAACTACTCATCATGGCACTTTCAACTTACGCATATACTATTCGGGTTTAGCCTATTAGGCTTTCTCGATGGTACCAACCCACAACCATCTCCAACCATTACTAGTGCTAACAACACCGAGACACCAAACCCGGCCTACTTTACGTGGCTAAAACAAGACGGCCTCATTCTAGGTGCCCTCATGGGCACTCTTTCCACCACGGTACAAGCCCTAATAGTCCGTGCAACCACATCCAAGGAAGCATGGGACATCCTTGCCCGTACCTATGCTAACCCCTCACGCGCTCATATTCTCCAAATAAAAGATCGTTTCGACTCAATCACAAAAACAACCGATCAAACCATCACGGATTACATGAATGCAATCAAAGCTTGCATCGACCAACTTGCGGTCATGGGCAAAATAATTGACCCGGAAGACATAGTGTCTAAGGTCGTTAGGGGCCTTGACTAC
>JAIUZE010046694.1:0-29520 GCA_022085475.1 Heliosperma pusillum
ATGACGGTGTCCAATCATGCAATGACCATGAACAATATCATGAAATCACGCATTCAAGAACGACACAAGACGACAATCTCACGGTAAATAAAACGCACTAGCATCGTGTACATGGCAAGTATGATTAAAAGGCATCCACGGGATAAAACATTTCCCTGAAAGCATACACGATAAAACATTTCGCGTATGTAGACTAATTTCCTCCTGGTAGCACGACGATAATAAATATCCGGTCCTAGTCTAAACCCGGCCAGGATCTCGGAATAAACGTGTTCCGATTCGACATGCGATAAAACGTTTCGCATCCAAGACTCGGGCTTATAATAATAAATGCCGAGTACCCCAAATTCGGTAGATCAATTCACGAAAGAGGCGGAAAAGAGCACAAGCCTCATAACAAGCGGTACGCTACATGCAAATAACACCACCTCGCAAGTATACAACATTTGACGGCCGGGTCGATCAACGCATAGCGTTCAACTCCAACAACGTCGTCATATGCCCACTAACACATGCATTTAAGCAGTAGGATACCTCTCCGTTCCGACATTCCAGCCTTACGAACGGGAAGGTAGCCAAGGGAATGAGAATACAAAGCACAAGACAAAATAGTGCTCAAACCGTATCATTTGTGAAAACCGACTCAAAGTGGGAAACATACCAAAAACCGTCACAAAACATGTGATACAAGCGAATGAGAATATCATATATCCAAAACATGAATCAATACATGATACATAAGCATTTGAACAAGTTTATGAAGCATAATGAATAAGAAACATAGTTACCTCTCCAAAACAACAAGTTTGGAAACTAACTAAAACAAGGGTTCACTTCAAACGGTCATATCTAGAGTTCTAGACATGATATTACAGAAATTCCAAGTCAAGGTGATAGCTTATTCTCTTACGGTTCCAACGAATGGTTACAAGCCCAAAACAAGCAAGTAACGAAGGAGATATAATCATTCTACCAAAAAGGGTCAGTGCAGTGAAACTGCGCAAGTCACGACCGTGACTTGTATTTCACGACCGTGAAATGAGGTTTCACGACCGTGACATGCCATCTCACGACCGTGAGATGTGTGACCAATTCACCCGAGAACCTTCAACATAAATTCAATCCTTTTATTTCCAATTCTCATAATTATTTCTAATAACTATCAACAATCAATATTCATCATCAACAATCATCAAACAACAACAATCAATCATCCATAACATAATTCCTAACTTACTTATCGTATTCTAAATACGAATCCTAGCATATAAAGCATGTAAAACACGTAAATGATACCGAGTAACCCTTCACCGTTACCTTTACGCGTCTTTAATCGATTCTAAGCCTTCCTAGTGGTCTCCACCTACAATTAGGTAATAAAAGATGAATATATTTCACCTTGAGAAAGACGGATAATTTAAAAAAGCGAGAAAGACGGTAATTTTATTACCAATACGGATAGAGGAAGGTAAGAGGGGAAGAATGAGACAAACTTACGTGAATTCTATCAAAGAACGAAGGAGTTACGATGATTCTAAGATCGAAATCCAAGAGGGAGGCTAGGATTTTGTTTGCTTAAGGAGGAAGTAATTTGGTTGTGTTTGTGTAATGAATTAGGTTAAGGGGTAGTGTGAGTTGTATAGGAGAAAAGTCAACGGAAGTCATAGACGGTTCCAAAGTCAAGGAAAGTCAAACTCGACTCAAAAGTCAAGAAAAGTCAACGACGACTCAAAAGTCAAGAAAAGTCAAAGACGACTCAAAAGTCAAGAAAAGTCAAAGACGACTCACAAGTCAAGAAAAGTCAAACTCGACTCAAAAGTCAAGAAAAGTCAAACTCGACTCAAAAGTCAAGAAAAGTCAAACTCGACTTAAGACGGGATTTTCATGAAATCTCTCGGAAATTCCAAATACGAACTCGGAAATTCTAAATTCGACTCGGAACTTAAAATTCTAATTTAAAACTTAAATTTACTGAAAAGCTTTCGTAAAATATTTCTACTAGAAAAATAGGGTACATTTGCGGGTGTTACATACTTAGTCAACACGACACCAACCATATAATCAAACAGTCACAGGGAAACTTTCTATCATGTGACTAATTGCATATAAATCATATTCAAATATCATATCGCCTCATATCTACTAAGGCTCATTCATTCATTCATTAAATAAAACCTTACCTGAATACAAATCCCCGACCCGAGTCCCGCGACGGGTCATCAGTCAAAACGGGGCTGACTAGATCTTAGTTTGACCAAACCCGTTTGGCCAAACCGGCTAGAAACAGAGTCTTAGCCATCGAGGCTTGAACATAAGAATATCACATTTATTTCATGTTATTTCATTCTATTTCTAACATGTGAATTTATTAATTCTTACCAAAAACCCCCCCTTGACTTACATGATATCAAATTAAACTAAAATCTCGTATTATGATTTCTACCATGTGAGAAATAATAATATAATGAAAAGCTTTTAATTAAATAATTTACTTACTAAAATTTCCCACTTGCTAAAAATTACAAAACACGATAAAATAACAATACTCAAAACCGTCACAAGTCCAAGGGGACCCACGGTTCATTTTGGACCGGTTTTGGTCATCTTTTCTAAAAACCGTTTCTTAATATTTCCCGCATGCTTAACATATTTAAAACCCGTCAAAACAACAACAAAACAATCAAGTATCGACACAACCCACAAGGACCAAACATGGACCAACCAGACCGGGCTGGACCGGGTCTGAACCGGCCTGAACCGGCCTGGTTTGGACCGGTTTCCAGCCCCCCAAAACAGCCACCTTTCACGGCCCCACCAACAAACAACCCCAAATTATTTCCAACATGTTTTGATTATCAAACAACCATTTTAACAACCAATTAAAACATCATCATACAAAAATTCATGATTATTAACAACTCATCCAAATATGTCAAGAACACCAAACATGTCATAAATTCATACCACATCATCAAAATGATTACTTATCATGTTACTAATTAAAAACCGTAAATCATAAACAACAACTAAAGTATGTAACATTGATTCGTCGAGTAACTCGGAATCGTTACCTTAGCTAGCACAAAAATCAAGTAGCACCAAAATATAAGAACTAAGAAATAAGAAACCCGTCTTCTAGTCTTCTCCTAATATATACGAGTCACCAAAACTCGTCTTCAAAATCTTCCCCTATAAGAAATGACAAGAAAAATATTATTAGAACTTAAACTTGATTTTCCATAATTAAATGTTGAAAACGATTTTGACGGAATTGAAAATAAACCGTACTAGAAGATGGAGAGCGAGGAGGAGATTCTAGACATATAAGTTAGGACGGATTTAATTAAGAAATGAAGGCTTTATGATGATTTTGCTTCAAGAACGACGAGAAAGGATGAAGACTGACGAACAGAACAATGAAGAACGATGAGAACGATTAATAGATCTTTAATTTGATTAATTGTAAATGAAAAAGTTGGTTTGTGAGGAAGGGTTGAGTGGTTGGCCGGCGTGTTTATAGAGAAAATAATGAGTCGTGTTTTGAAATTGTTGTTACGGAATTGACTCGGATTTTATAATTATATTACGGTAATTGATTAAATATAATTAGAGATTAAGTTAATTAAACTAAATATCAAGATATTATGTTATTGTAATGAAAAGAAAGAAAATATCAAGACCTATTAGAGGAAAAGGAGCCGTGTGGATAGGTGAGGAATCGGATCTGTTTTTGAGCGATTTGCGTAATTTTCGTTGACGGATCGATAAAGTAACAAATATCTAAGATATTTGTATTAGTTTAATCGAAACAATTAAAATATCTCAAGTGAGTGGAAAACGATGACATGGGCGTGTGACTCATGCCAAAGTCGAGTTTCGGGTGTGTTTCGGGATTTACGATGAGTCGGGAATAGTTAAATGATTCCCGGGTTTAAACCGTAAAACCTTATTATAAATTCCGAATAAATTCAAAATAATTATATTAAATTATGATAAATCTAAATAAATCTTAATAAAAATAAATGAAAAATATTATTTTTTTAAATAAAATTTCGGTCTTCAAACTTACAAGGCGAGTCGGGAAAAGTCAACGAAAGTCAAAGTCGACTTAAAAGTCGAGAAAAGTCAAAGATGACTTAAAAGTCAAGAAAAGTTTAGGACGACTTAAAAGTCAAGAAAAGTCACTGACGACTTTTAAAAAGTCAAGAAAAAGTCAAAGACGACTTAAAAGTCAAGAAAAGTCAAAGATGACTAAAAACGTGATTTTCATGAAATCTCTCAGAAATTCCAAATACGAACGCGGAATTTCAAAATAAGACTCGGAACAAAAATTCCTATTTTAAAAACTTAAGTTCTACTGAAAAGTGTTAGTAAATATTTTACTAGAAAAATCGGGTACTTTTCGGGTTGTTACAATCACCCCTCCTTTTAAAAAGTTTCGTCCTCGAAACTTAGAAGAAGGAAAGTAACATAGATGTAGGTCTATTTCAAAATTGTTAAAAATATATTCGTAATAAAATTACAGGGTCTTATCACTGGGGCGGAAGGTTCTCGTCAGCTGTTACGAACACCAACGTCCCAAATCAAAGACTTTAAAAAGATACATTTTCGCATCAATAAATGAGAAAACTAGTTATCGAACGTCTCCAATAACGAGTCTCAACACTCCTTGACGGTAAAATACTTGAAATCATCAAAATTTTCCAAAAGATTTTAGTTCAAACATTTCTATAGTAAAGGTAATAACTTTACTATCTATGCCCAAAATTTCTAACTAAAGCTTCTAATAATTCATCTATAAGAGATGATATTCGTTAGAAGGAATGGAATATTCGAAAGAATAAATCGAATAGAAAGGAGGAAAGAAAGAGGAATGAACCACAATACTATCTTCCATCTATGAAAATTCAAATGTCGATCGTAACTCGACAATACTAACTGCAACAGAATCTAGTCTTCAAGAAATTATAATATATCCTCAACATTTTCAATCATCGGATTCCTACCAAAATATCTCATAAGCATGACATATCGAGTAACAACTCCCAATTATTCCAATTCAATTAAAATCTTCTAAGGTCCATCAAAACTCTTATTGGAAACCACCATCCAAATATTTATAATTAGGGAAACAAGACCGCTAACAACCACAAAGTAAAGGACTTACTATGAAATCCTTTAATCCAATTTATCCCAAATATCATTATCCTAAATTATTAACAATGAACCTTCTCCTCCTCAAAAGTTGAATCACGAAACCTCAAAGAGATTAGTCACACAAATCTCGATTCACTTAACTTTTGCCAAACATAGTGCAATGCAACCGTAAATCAATTTATTTATATCTTCCAAACTCTCAATACCTCGGTTATCGCTTATGACGGTATTCCCCAAGTTGTATCATCAAATCCAAAATTCCACAAGGTAATTATTCCCGTTAGGGTCCAACATTTAAAGACCATAATTTCCCAAGTAACCCTTAAAGAATCACTAAAATTATTAACCACAACTACTAACTATCATTATGATTATTTCGATCCTCAAAACGATATTGCAACATTAAGCTTTCATAGTCTAAAACCACTAGGAGAGTTTCATCCTAAGTTTATCCTCAAATCCTTATAATCATCTGAACATGAAACTAGCTTAGTAGGATGGTTAGGTACCATATTCGAAACTTCTTCCTCAAGGTACCAACTCTCACCACCATAGGGATACCAACTCTCACCACCATAGGGTGAAATTAGATCTATACCATTTTCCTCAATCACAAGTTCATTCTAACAAACACTAATATTCCACAAGATTCAAAGTTCTTCCGACTAAGTATAATATACCACAATCCGATGGTGATGACATCCATAAAAATGTTACAAGAGGGAGGTAAGGATACCAATAGTAAGATGGAGGAACTATCTAGAGAAATTTCCAAGAGGCAAATAGGTTGGAAGAGAATGAAGCACCTAGATAGAAGGAAGAGAGCATAATACACTAAGGACGAGAGAATTCATAGATGAATAAGGAATTCATTTTAATTAGGCTTCTAAATCTTCAAATCTTCGGTAGAGGATACTCCTTCTAGATAACACAGATCTCTTCTACACGAGGTCCAACCATCTTCATAAGAAACAAAACAAATTAAGTTACTCCTAAAAATTAGCATAAACAAATAGACTACAACATAAATCCTAATCTACCCATCCTACCCTTTTGCAGTGATATTATAGGGGTGTGTTAGGAATTGGACCCTAGACTCCTATCTAGCACTGGATATGGATGTTACTCAACTCCCACAGCTCAACACAGGGAATCAAACAACAAACTAGACTAGTTAAGGCTCCTTACCACAGCCAAGCACAGGTAAGCAGACTTGAACTAAACAACAAGCAAAACACCCCACAGTCTATGCACAGGGATATCTTAACTTGCCACAGACTTAGATCAACAACCACAGCCTAGCACAGGAAGTTATCTGGCCTGACTTTCAACCAAGACAATGCATAAGTTGGAAAGATTTTAGAAATGAGAACAATGCTCAGTTTTTTTCATTCAATAATCAACTGCCTTATACAAAAGAGCATGGGTCCTTATATAGGCCTCAATGCTTGATCTAATACAACCCTAGAATAACATCTAAGGGCCAGGATTAATCTACATAAACGTGACAAGTTACTGGCTACAATTTCAGATTGAAAATACAAAAGAAAACTGAAAACAGACAATTGCAGACATATGACAGTGACATGCTCCAGGTTGTGCTTTGTTGCTTGGTGTTGGCTTGAAGCTTGTGGACGAAGCTCATTAATACTCATTGACCTTCTTCTGCAGTAGTTCTAATAGTAGGGAAGACAAGGAAAGACTTTTGGAGATAGTCTTTCAGTTTTTAGCTCGAAATGGAAAGACTGCTTTATGCTTTATGCTTTAGGTAGGCTGTTTTGATTTGGATTTTTAGGGTAGTTGTGTTGTGTTTTGGAACTGGTTCCCTAGGACTTTTTTGGACCTAGGTGGGTAAGGTTTTAGCTGGGCTTGGTGGTAGCTGGTGGTTCAGAGTGTGGTGGTAGTTATGCCTTCCCCAAGTGACTGGTGTAGGCTGTTTTTGTGATATTGTGGTGGGGTGTTGGTGGGCTTGTCTTTGGCTTGCTTGGCTCGTGTCTTGGCTCGTGTCCTGGCTCGTGTCCTGGCCAACATTGCTCAGCTTGCAGCTTCCCCTTTTGTTACCCATCCCTTGCCCCCAGATTGACCCTTGGATACCCATGTAGACCTCCCCTTGGTTACCAATGCTCACCCCTTGATCCCCCTTGGCCTGCCCCTTGTCCCTAGTGTTGAATTCTGCCCTGCCCTGTGCCCCAGCTCCTGCTGCATCCTCCCCTGGTTGAATTGGGCTTGTCCTCAAGCCTGTAGCCTCCTCATCTCCAGAATCCCCATAGTATGGACTGAGATCCCCTACATTGAAAGTGCCATGAACCCCATAGTCTCCTGGTAGATCAACCTTGTATGCATTAGGACCAACACTTTCTATGATTTCAAATGGACCATCAGCTCTAGGCATGAGTTTGTTCTTCCTCCTAGCTGGGAACCTCTCCTTCCTCAAGTGGAGCCACACTAAATCCCCTGGCACAAACTCCTTCTTGGACCTAGGAACCTTGGACTGTTTCTTGTACCTCTCATTTGCTCCTTTCTATCTGCTTTCTGACTGCCTCATGAAGCTTCACCATCTGCTCAACCCTCCTCTTTGCATCAAAGTTCACCTCCTCCCTTGGTATGTTAGCTAATTCCAGTGGCATAAGTGGGTTAATCCCATAGACAACCTCAAATGGGCTGTGACCTGTTGCAGATGAGGGTGCTCTGTTGAAAGCAAACTCAGCATGAGCCAGCTTCAAGTCCCAATCCTTCAAGGACTTGCTTACCAGACACCTCAAGATCCTCCCTAGAGTCTTGTTTGTGACCTCAGTTTGGCCATCAGTCTGAGGGTGGTGAGAAGTGCTGAACAAAAGCCTGGTCTTCAAGAGCCTCCATAGTGTTTTCCAGAAGTAACTCATGAACTTAACATCCCTGTCTGAGACTATTGACTTAGGAACCCCATGTAGCCTCACAATCTCCTTCAAGTATAGCTCAGCAACACTTGCAGCATCCTCAGTCTTCTTGCAAGCCACAAAGTGAGCCATCTTGCTAAACCTGTCAACAACAACCATTACAGAATCCTTACCTCTTTGTGTTCTGGGTAGTGCAACAATAAAGTCCATGCTCACATCCTCCCAAGGTTTGTTTGGCACTGGTAGTGGAGTGTAAGGTCCAGTCTGGAAAGAGCTCTTGGCTTGTTGACATGTGGAGCACCTCCTGAGGACAACCTGAACATCCCCTATCATCCTGGGCCAATAGAATTGATCCTGTAGTATCTCAAGTGTCTTTTGAACCCCAAAGTGTCCCCCTAGTCCTCCTGAGTGTACTTCCCTGATGAGTAGATCCCTGTAAGAACCCCTTGGAATGCATAGCTTGTTTCCTTGGAACAAGAACCCCTCCTGCAGCATGTACTTTCCCCCTTGAGTCCTTCCTCCTCCAGTTTGTGTGATCCATTCCTCAGCAAAATCAGGGTCCTCCTTGTACAATTCTTTCAGAAATTCAAACCCCAACACCCTTTGCTCCATGACTGCTAACAAAGAATGCCTCCTTGACAGTGCATCTGCCACAACATTCTGTTTCCCCTCCTTATACTTACTAGAGAATGTAAAGGATTGTAGAAACTCCACCCACTTGGCATGCCTGTGATTCAGCTTGTGTTGGCCACTGATATATTTCAATGCCTCATGATCTGAGTGCAGAACAAAAGGCTTTGGCTTCAAGTAGTGCCCCCAATGCATGACTGCTCTGATGATGGCATAGAATTCCTTATCATAAGTGGAGTACTTGAGCTTGGCACCATTCAGTTTCTCACTGAAATAAGCAACTGGCTTTTGCCCTTGTATCAACACTGCCCCAATGCCAACCCCACTAGCATCACATTCCACCTCAAACAGCTGATCAAAGTCAGGTAGTTTAAGGATTGGAGTCTCACACATCAACCTCTTGATCCTCTCAAAGGATTGTTGGGCCTCCTCAGTCCACTGAAACTCCCCTTTCTTCAAGCACTCAGTGATGGGTGCTACAACTGAACTGAAGTTCTTGATGAACCTCCTATAGAATGAAGCCAACCCATGGAACCCCCTTACCTCAGTGATGGTTTTAGGTGTAGGCCATGTTTGAATGGCTGCAACCTTCTCCTGATCAACTGAGATTCCTCTTCCTGACACAATGTACCCTAGAAATGCTACCTCCTCAACCATGAAGGTACACTTCTCTAGCTTCCCATACAGCTTCTGCTCCTTTAAGATCCCAAAGATTGTTTCAAGGTGCCTGAGATGTTCCCCTCTGCTGCTACTATACACTAGGATGTCATCAAAGTAAACCACAGCAAACCTGCCCAAACAAGGCCTCAACACTTCTGTCATAAGTCTCATGAAGGTGCTTGGTGCATTGGATAGTCCAAATGGCATGACAAGCCATTCATACAGACCATGTTTTGTCTTGAATGCAGTCTTCCATTCATCCCCCTCTCTGAGCCTCACCTGATGGTAACCCTGCCTTAGATCAATCTTAGAAAAGACCTGAGCTCCACTTAGCTCATCAAGCATGTCATCTAGCCTTGGAATGGGGAACCTATACTTGACTGTAATGTTGTTGATTGCCCTGCTGTCAGTGCACATCCTCCAGGTGCCATCCTTCTTGGGCACTAGTAGAGCAGGTACAGCACAAGGGCTTAGGGACTCCCTCACAAACCCTTTGCTCATAAGCTCCTCAATCTGCTTCTGCAACTCCTTGGTGGCAGTTGGGTCACTCCTGTAGGCTGGCCTATTTGGCAGCACAGAACCTGGGACCAAATCAATGTGGTGCTCAATCCCTCTTAGGGGTGGTAGTCCATCTGGTAACTCTCTTGGAAAGACCTCCTTGTATCTCAAGATCAAAGGTTCAACCTCTGCTGGCAACTTGGAACCTTCCCCTTCTGTTACTTCCTTAGATAGCAAGATGATCACAGGTTGTTCTTGCTTCATCTCCTTGATCATAGCTGCCTCTGATAAAAACAACACCCCATTGACCTCCTCTGGCACATTGGGACTCCCATAATTCCTCTGGTTGGGTGGTAGAGGTGTCAAAGTTACCTTCTTTCCCCCATGCCTGAAGCTATAGGTGTTATCCCTACCCTGATGAGTGGTGTTTCTATCAAACTCCCAAGGCCTCCCTAGTAGTAGGTGACAGGCATCCATTGGTACTACATCACACAATACCTCATCTTGGTATACCTTCCCAATAGAGAATGGCACCAGGCATTGCCTATCAACCCTCACCTCAGCCCCCTTGTTAAGCCATCTCAGTTTATAGGGGTGTGGATGCTCTTGAGTAATCAGACTTAGCTTGTTCACTAGGGTGATGGAAGCCACATTGGTACAACTCCCCCCATCAATGATCAAGTTGCATACCCTCTCTTGAATGGTGCACCTGCTTCTGAATATCAAGGACCTCTGGTCATCCTCCAATGGAGTATGTTGAGAGTGCATGACCCTCCATAGGACCAAGTTATGGCCTGTGTCAGGATGAGCCATGACCAAGTCCTGCATTGGTTCCTCCTCAGCTGTCACTACCTCTAACACCATGCTGTCATCAACCTCATACTCAACTAATCCCTCCTTCTCCCACTCTTCTACCTCCATAAGTGTCATGGTTCTCTTAGAAGGACAGTCCTTCCTAAAGTGACCATAACCCTGGCATTGGAAACATCTGATTTTGTTCTCAGTTGGGGTGGGGTTGGGTTTAGAGTTCACAACTCCCTTTCCTTTGTCTGTGGTTGACTGGCTGGTTGTTTTAGGGGTCTCTCCCATCCTAATACCACTGTAAGGTTTGTATGCAGGTCTAGTAACAGGCTTAGGTAGAGTTGGCTTGGTTTTCCCCATTTTTTCAACCCTTAAAGCTAGGTTGACAACATCATCATAGGACCACAAAGGTTGCATCCTTACTCTGGCAGCAATGCTCCTATCTAGACCCTCTAAGAATCTGGCAATCCTTTGCTCAGGTTTCTCATTGACCTCACACTGGAGAGTCAATTGCTCAAAGTCTCTTAGGTAAGCCTCTACAGACCTCTCTTCTTGTTTCAGTTTGGATAGTTTAATGAACAGATCTTGGGTGTAGTCTTTAGTGACAAATTTGTTTAGCATCTTCTTTTTCAGTTTTGACCAAGACCTAAGAGGTTCCTTACCCTCCTTAATCCTTTGGTGCTTTAAGTTGTCAAACCATAGGGATGCATACCCTTTCAATCTTAGCACAGCAACTTTAAAAGACTTAATATCAGAGTAACTTTTGTATTCAAATACCTTCTCAACATCCCTAATCCATTCTAATAGATCATCAGGGTTTAAACTACCAGAGAATTCAGGAATTTCTACCTTGAGATGCTTGTCAGTGTGCTCTGGAATCTCCTCATAAGTTCTGTTGCTTTCTCCTGAGTCTGACCCTTCTTCCTCCTGCAGGGGATGTCCTCTTCCCATGCCCATGTGGCCACGACCTCTGCCTCTGCCTCTAGGGGGTGGTCTTCCCCTCAGTGGAGGAGCAATGTTCTCCATGACAGTGTTCAAGGCAGCCAGCACTACATTGACAGTGCCTGCTAGCTGATCCACCTTGCCTTCAATACCTGCAAGCCTCTCTTCACTCATTGGGTTATTTTTTGTGTTTTTGTTGTAGTTAGGATAACAATGGCCTCACAACCAAAGCTCTGATGCCAGAATTGCAGTGATATTATAGGGGTGTGTTAGGAATTGGACCCTAGACTCCTATCTAGCACTGGATATGGATGTTACTCAACTCCCACAGCTCAACACAGGGAATCAAACAACAAACTAGACTAGTTAAGGCTCCTTACCACAGCCAAGCACAGGTAAGCAGACTTGAACTAAACAACAAGCAAAACACCCCACAGTCTATGCACAGGGATATCTTAACTTGCCACAGACTTAGATCAACAACCACAGCCTAGCACAGGAAGTTATCTGGCCTGACTTTCAACCAAGACAATGCATAAGTTGGAAAGATTTTAGAAATGAGAACAATGCTCAGTTTTTTTCATTCAATAATCAACTGCCTTGTACAAAAGAGCATGGGTCCTTATATAGGCCTCAATGCTGGATGTGATTACAACCCTAGAGTATCATCTAAGGGCCAAGATTAACTATTAAAAGATGACAAAATTACTGGCTAGAAATACAGACTGCTAATGCTAAAAGAAAAACAATAAAACAGACAAAATGCAGACATTTGACAATGACATGCTCCAGGTTGTGCTTGTTGCTTGGTGTTGGCTTGGAACTTGTGGACGAGGCTCATCAATGCTCCTTGACCTTCTTCTGCAGTAGTTCTAATAGTAGGGAAGACAAGGAAAGACTTTTGGAGATAGTCTTTCAGTTTTTAGCTAGAAATGGAAAGACTGCTTTATGCTTTATGCTTTGGGTAGGCTGTTTTGATTTGGATTTTTAGGGTAGTTGTGTTGTGTTTTGGAACTGGTTCCCTAGGACTTTTTTGGACCTAGGTGGGTAAGGTTTTAGCTGGGCTTGGTGGTAGCTGGTGGTTCAGAGTGTGGTGGTAGTTATGCCTTCCCCAAGTGACTGGTGTAGGCTGTTTTTGTGATATTGTGGTGGGGTGTTGGTGGGCTTGTCTTTGGCTTGCTTGGCTCGTGTCTTGGCTCGTGTCCTGGCTCATGTCCTGGCTCGTGTCCTGGCCAACATTGCTCAGCTTGCAGCTTCCTCTTTTGTTACCCATCCCTTGCCCCCAGATTGACCCTTGGATACCCATGTAGACCTCCCCTTGGTTGCCAATGCTCACCCCTTGATCCCCCTTGGCCTGCCCCCTGTCCCTGGTGTTGAATTCTGCCCTGCCCTGTGCCCCAGCTCCTGCTGCATAGCTTATCCTGATGGTAGTCCCCTGACGCCTGTCTGACCGGTCAGGATAAATCCTGGCTCAACAATTGCCCCTTATCTCTTTTGTTTCGCTGGTTCTGGCCAAGGATAATGAGATAACTTGTCTTATGTAAAATCAAGCCAAGCAAATAAATCTGACCAAGCTAACTTTTGTTAGCATATCAGACAAGTTTTTGGAGGTTGGGTTCTCTTCAGATTTTCTTAACGTTGTTGGAGTAAGTGTCCTCAACAATAGTGCGATCACTTACTTAAATCTCAATAATAAGAATACAAAGGGATGATGAATATTATAATCAACTGGTCAACATAAATCGGTAACGATTGGCTTACTGGAGTTTGACGTTACTGTCGTATGATGGTGGTGATCAGTTGATCCCTTGAGGTCACACCGAAAGGACGATTCCCTAATCATGAAAGTTAATTAATTGTATAGCGATACAAATTAAATAATGCCTTAAATTGAACAATGCCTTAAATAAGATTCAATTTGGTAATTTAATTGTTATATTACTAAGAATGCTTAATGTTTATGAAACATTTGAGATAAACATAATTGGTTAATTATGATTACAATTAGTTGTAGATTATATCAACCAAATATGAGATGACACATTTTAGATACATGTAATTATAAATTACTACTTAAAATGTTAAGTGTAATTTCTTTTTTATTTTTTTGCAAGAAAGGTATGTCTCATATATTTCCAAAAAAGGCATACATGAGATTCTTACAAAGAGAATATCCCCTATGGGCTATATATCCTTCAAGACATCAACTAGACTCAGCAAATCTCAACTAAGCATTGAGAGTATCTAGTAATTCTTCATGTACAAGTTCAGAATTTTTGCTAAGCATCTGTTGGAGTAAGTGTCCTCCACAATAGTGCATTTATATAATGAAACTCATTTGGAATATACGTGGCATGATTAGTATATTTTGATACTCCACGTCAATTGATTAACGTAAATCGGTAACACTCAGCTGACTAGAGTTAGACGTTATTGTCCTATGACGGCGGTGATCAACTAATCCCTTTAGGTCACACCTATAGGATGAGACCCAAATAGAATACTAATTATTTGTATATGATACAGTTTAATAAGGGCATTACATATATTTGATATGTACGTTTAGTTACGAGAGTTATTTTTTTGGAAATTGAGTTAGAAACTCATTCCACTTAAGTTTATTAGTCAATTATACGATAACTGGCTGAATAAATTAGACATCTTATTTTAATACGATTAAATAAGATTTAATTTAGTGATTAATCGTTAATTCATTAAAATAGTTGAGGTTATGCATATATTTTGAGGTAGAGGTAATTAGTTAATTATATTTACAAGGAGTTGTAAAATAAATTAACTGGGCATTGTGGGACCCATTATATATTGATATAATGGTAAAATATTACTTAAAAGTTAAGTACATATTGTTTATTAATTTGAGTCATATAATTGTTATATGATCAAATTTAACACTTAATTATACTAGATAATGAAGCATATGATTAATAAGTATTTGTGGGACAAATATCAAAAATCAAAATGGACCATTATAGAGCATAATGGACCGATTTTGTACACATAGAAGATACATGTGTGTTATTCTTTTCTTACACACAGTCAACTATGTGATACTGACATGTCTTCCATATTTTAATCATCATAACCACTCTTATACACTACCATTATGCATGTAATTATTTTGTGCAAAAATAAGGTGTTTGTAGAGTCTGATTGCCGGCCATATGTGCTTATAAAGAGCATTTTGGTTGTTCTTTTTACTACCAATTCATTCACTTGTTTTTGCCATACTTCTCACTAAAACCTTTTCTCTCTACAACTCTCATAAATACTAATATTCTCTAAGTATTACTAGAGTAGTAATACAATAATATTAGTAGTATTTTTCTTACTTATTATCTAGTTAATAATAAGATAAGATTATTTGGGTTGATTCATGGGTGCAACTAGAAGGAGACCTTCTACTTTGGAGGTTGGTTCATGGAGGATCATCCACTAATTCCATGCTCAAGAACAATAAGAAGGAGTTTTTATTGTGCCCTTATTTATAACAAAATTTCAATGTAAGGTAATTACATCTTATCTTTATATTTTTGCTTCTTATATTTGCATGCATGATAACTAGATCTTATATCATGTGGTATCAGAGCTCAATTGTTACATGCATATTAATTTTAAGCATTAAAATCGAGTTATACAATAACTTGAGTAAAATCAAACATTTGTGTTAAAAATGGTTTGCACAAACTTTTTTGATTTTCATGTATACTTACTGACCTCAAAATGTTTGTGGTAAAATTTGGTGATTTTAGGGATTGATATGCTATTTATTTTGATTTATGGCCTTTAAATCATGTTAATATGCATTTTTTATGTTAAAAGTTAACTAAAAATAGTTTCATGTTGATTCTGGTCATGAAATTTTTATATGATCTCACATGAATGTTGTACATACTGTATGTAAAATTTCGTGATTTTTAATTATGTTTTGCATGATAATTTATTTTTATGAGATAAAAGTCGATAAAGTGAGATTATTATGTTCATAAAACTGAAAAGTCCATTTATGGTCTTGAAAATTTTTGATACATTTTATAATATTATTTATATCATCTTGGTGAAAGGTTATAATTTGTTTCACTATTTTACTATATATATTGGTTTTTATTTAATAAAACCGATAAATTCAAGTCTATTTGTTCATAAAATTAATTCAAATTTTTTGAGAAAATATTTTTGGTTTTAGGAGTTCCTATAAACGTTCCAGAATATACAAAATTTTTGTTTTCAAATTTTTATGATGTTTAAATTTTATTTTGGGTTTATTTCATAAATGTTGTGATTAAACCTTTATATTTAGCAAATACGATCAATTCACACTAATTAAATACAAACAAAGTTAGTGGGGACTAATTTTGAGATCTGAATCAGTTTAGATAATTAGTTTGAGATTAAATACGATTTATGTGTTGATCATTGATTTTTAATGGTTAAAAATCGATACAATCCATAAAAACGAGCTAGAGTGAGCATGATAAGTGTTAAGGCGATTTAAGCATGATTTTTACAGCATTTTATTTATGTTGTTTAAGTTGAATGAATGAATGTCATTTATTTATTTTTGAATGCAAGTTGTACTTAGTATGGCCTAGATTATTTTAATCGGTATTACCCGTAATGTAAGGGAATACCGATTCGGTTGTAATTTTATTTGTGATCTCGTATCGTCGTTTGTAATAATTTAATTTCATTTTTAGATCAAGTGTATAATAGGAATTTTATTTGTATCTTTTTATAATTAATTATTATGAAGACGGAGATTCCCGAAGTCGGTGTTCCAAAAGAGGGTGCCTTTTTGAAGCGTGTACCGTGAAGAGGCAAGGGGCCTAGGAGTTGGTTTCCGATTTTGTAATCGTCTAGTTAATTATATTAGCTAGGTGGCCTTAATAGGATTTATTATTTGCTTGCTTTATGTTTTTCGCTCATGCCAAAATCGCCAACATGCATTGACAATCGCGAAGAGGCATGGGGCCTAGGAGTTGCTTTATGTTTTCCGCTCAACTAAGTCGGTGAATTTTGAATAACTTTGAATTGACAATCGCGAAATAAAAATGCATGTTGGCGATTTTGGCATGAGCGGAGAAAATATAAATCAAGCAAATAATAAATCCTAGTATGGCCACCTAGCTAATCTAATTAACTAGACGATTACAAAATCGGAAATCAACTCCTTGGCCCCTTCCTTCTTCATGGAACACGCTTAAAAAAGGCACCGTCTTTTGGAACACTGACTTCGCGAATCTCCGTCTTCATAATAATTAATTACAAAAAGATAAAAATAAAATTCCTATTATACATTTTATCTAAAAATGAATTTAAGTTATTACAAACGGCGATACGAGATCGCAAATAAAATTACAACCGAATCGGTATTCCCTTACATTACGGGTAATACTGATTAAAATAATCTAAGCCATACTAGGTACAACTTGCATTAAAAATTAAATAAATGACATTCATTCATTTAACAATAACAACATAAATAAAATGTTGTAAAAATCATACCAAAATCGCCCTTAACACTTATCATGCTCATTCTAGCTCGATTTTATGGATTTTATCGATTTTTAACCATTAAAAATCAATAATCAACACTTAAATCGTGTTTAACCTCAAACTAATTATCTAAAGTGATTTAGAACTCAAAATTAGTCGCCACTAACTTTTTTAGTATTTAATTAGTTTGAATTGATCGTATTTGCTAAATATAGAGGTTTAATCACAACATTTATGAAATAAACCCAAAATAAAATATAAACATCATAAACATTTGAAACCAAAAATTTTTTACATTATGGAATATTTCCAGGAACTCCAAAAACCAGAAACATTTGCCCAAAAAATTTAAATTAATTTTATGAACAAATAACTTTGTATCCAACGGTTTTATCAAATAAAAACCATTAAATATAGTAAATTAGTGAAATAAATTACAAACTTTCACCAAGATGATATAAATCATATTATAAAATGTACCAAAACTTTTCAAGACCATAAAAGGACGTTTCAATTTTATGAACATAATAATCTCACTTTATTGATTTTTATCTCATAAAAATCAATAATCATGTAAAACTTAATTAAAAGTCACGAAATTTTACATACAGTATGTAAAACATACATGTGAGATCATATAAAAATTTCATGACCATAATAACCATGTAACTATTTTTAGTTAACTTTTAACAAAAAAAATGCATGTTAACATGATTTAAAGGCCATAAATCAAATTAAATAGCAAATTAATCCCTAAAATTACCAAATTTGACCGAAACCTTTTTGAGGTCAGTAGGTATGCATGCAAATCAAAATTTTTGTGTAAACCAATTTTTAACACAAATTTTCAATTTTACCCAAGTTATCGTATAACTCGATTTTAATGCTTAAACTCAACATGCATGTAACAATTGAGCTTTGATACCACATGAAAGTCCTAGACCTCTAATTATACTCCTCTAATTAGTTCATTAAGTTATATTAACTTAATGATTTAGGATCTAGTTATCATGCATGCAAATATAAAAGCATAAAAGAAAAGATAACACGAAAACATCCTTACAATGGGAATTTTCGTTTCAATATGGGCACAATAAGAACTTCTTATTATTGTTCTTGAGCATGTAATTAGTGGATGATCCTCCATAAAACAACCTCCAAAGTAGAAGGTTTCCTTCTTGTTGCACCCAAGAATCCACTCAAATAATCTTACCTTATTATTAAATAGATAATAAGTAAGAAATAATACTACTAATATTATAGTATTACTACACTAGTAATATGTTATGAATATTAGTTTGCATGTGAGTTTAGAGAGATGCTGAGAGGTTTTAGAGAAAAGAAGCAAAATAAGCAAAAATGAAGTGAATGAAAATTGAACAACTCTTGTTCTATATAAAGGCAAAAATGGCCGGTCCCCTTGAGCTACAAGTGAGCTCAATTTTGCTTATTTTTTTATTCTCATGCAAATAGATAGAGTGTAGGATTGTTTATGATCATGTTCATGTCATAATATGTCATAATCATTATGTTGTAGTGTGATACAAGAAATGAACAATCATCATAGTGTTTTTCCACTACAATTTCGGTCCACATGGTGAAATGTAGTCCATTTTGATTTTTGATATTTGTCCCACAAGTACTTATAATCATATGCTTAATTATCTTATATAATTAAGTGTTAATTTGATCATATAACAATTATATGACTCAAATTAATAAATAATATACCCTTAAATTTTAAGTGATATTTTACCATTATATCAATATATAATGGGTCCCACAATATACAGTTAATTTATTTTACAACTCTTTGTAAACATAATTAACTAATTACCTTTACCTCAAAATATATGCATAACCTCAACTAATTTAATGAATTAACGATTAATCACTAAATTAAATCTTATTTAATCGTATTAAAATAAGACGTAAAATTTATTAAGTCATTTATCGTATAATTGACTAATAAACTTAATTGGCATGAGTTCCTAACTCAATTTCCAATAAATAACTCTGGTAACCAAACGTACATATCAAATATATGTAATGCCCTAATTACATTGTATCATATACAAATAATTAGTATTCTATTTGGGTCTTATCCTATAGGTGTGACCGAAAGGGATCAGTTGATCACCGCCGTCGTACGACAATAACAAAAAACTCTAGTTAGCTGAGCGTTACCGATTTACGTTAATCAACTGACGTGGAGTATCAAAATATACTAATCATGTCACGTATGTTCCAAATGAGTTTCATTATATAAATGCACTATTGTGGAGGATACTTAATCCAACACTTACGACCAAATCGTAATAGAAATATCTCAGTATTGACTTTATCTTTCACCAAAAGTATTGTAAAATGGTTTCACGAGTTAACTTTTCTAACACACATTGTAAGATAAGGTGTTGTTGAATAAAGAAACAGAACCTTATACGATATGGTTTTGTCTTTCTCGAGTTAAACTGAGCCACTTGACTAACCCTGGTCTTTTATTATTTTGTCTACTATTTCATTTCCCACCATATCAAAGTACATTTAAAATAGTCGGATCTTATTCCATATAAGATATGGATGGGTAGCGTACCTAATTTGTTAATTATCTGAATGAAACGAGTGCTCAATAATCCTACATTTACCACGAGAACAAAGCGTTTGTGGCTCGTGATGCTGTCTTTCAATAGAAATACAAATTTTTCTTGATAAGACAGAGTGGGAGAAAATCTTTAAAGAGCCACAAACTGAGCCTATGATCCGAAGAAAGTTTCCTCATTGCTTGTTCACAAAATGTTTCTTCGGAACCTAGGAGGTCAGGTGAATTTTATCACTCTTTGATAGTGATGAATTCGTATTACTTTTAGAAAGTAACTAACCTGTGACTTATAAAAGACTGTTTCTAGTCCCAACTTCATGCTATGGCTTAGAGTCATGCGATTCGTAATGGACTCCATGCACGATGGTCATGTATGTGACCTGGTAAATTTTACTTGAAGAAGTACGACCTCTTTAGTGTAAATTGATTTTTAAGATCGAAATCTGCATGGATGAACATTTAAATGATATCAAAGATAAATTGGTAGGCAAAGAGTTTACACCAATTGAAATGCTTTGATCCATTCGGAAAAACTTAGCGATTAAAGCATATCATAATAGTATGATGACAATTGGATCTCAAGAACCACTTTCTTGAATACGATTGTAGAAGAGGTAGTATATTTTATATTCACTTGTGGGTTCGTAGATCCTAGCTATCCTAAGTTAATTTGCAAGCTTATGAGGATGTCTTAAGTAAGCACTAAAGAGTTGGAATTATTGTGTCAATCATGTCATAAAATATTTCTCGATATCTCAAGGAATTATGTTGATATATGAAGTTTAGTGGGAGTAATGTGGTTTTCATCAGTCTTATATGTGGTGACATATTGATCATTTTAGATGATGAAAGATTTTTGGAGAAGTAGAATACATCTCTTAGATATCTGGATTTATGGAGATAAATTTAAAAGGATATTAGCATTGAGTCAAAATTCTTATATTGATAAGATCTTTGACTAGTTCAAGGAAGTTGAACATGTGATAAATGATTCCTTCCGCTGTGGGATCAATTATATACGATGTAATGTATACTCAATCCGACATTTCGCATGCTTTGAGCATGACAAATTGTTATCAATCAAATCCAAGTGAGAGTCAGTTGATAGCCATAAAGAAAATCCTAAAGTACTTGCGAAGGACTAAATATATGTTCCATGTTTTTGGAGTTTACAATGAGTTGTGTGTAAGGGGTTACACAGACTTTAGTTTCCAAACTGATCAAAGGGATTTGAAATCACGAACTGGCTGTGTTTTATAGAAGATTTATCTGTTGGAAGAGTACCAAGCAGAAGGACTATTGGAAAGTGATAGGATATATCGCACACATATGCAAAGATAAATTTCCCTAGACACAAATAAATGTAGTACAAGGGGTCGAACACAAGAAGACGGGAGTTTCGTTATGAAATGCTATGAATGGACTACTATCAAGTCGGTTTAACGGTTGGTTTAGTTTGATGTTTAGCTAACTATGATGTAAATTCAATAATATTAAAAGAGTCTAGAGGAGTCGGGTCACTCATGCAAATACGCAAATGCTCATGTTAAACATAGGAATTCTTAATATTGTTAATTGTTTAGGCTAAGGACACCCATCTCTCGATATTAGTGTCAACCTTAGGTCGAGTCCTAGAGAACTTTCGTTATAACTAGAGTGGTCCTACTACACATGCTTAGTCGAATCCGATTCCGTGCCTCTAGACTTTTAGAATGAATTAACAAATTTAATCAATGCAATTGGCCAAATAACAAAGATTAACAAAACAATACAAGCATGTGATAGAAACAATTTCCCAATATTAGTTCATCCTTATTTTAACATTTACAACTTACTAAGTATGCATGGCTTCCTTAATCCCTAGACAAATGAAACTACTCACTCATATTGGTAATTAAACTACTACTATTTGATATAATAAGCATGATGAATATAAAACTATAAGGGAAAACAACTTGTTAATAAAATGTACTACACTAAGTGAATGAAAACTAACAATTCTAATGTAGATAACAATAAACTTTGATTAACTAAATGTTACGATTAACTAAATGATTTGTAAGGCAAAGGACGAAAATGAATACTAATATAAAACTAGAATTAGGATTACCGAAATAGAGAAATATAACTCGGAAATGAAGAACGAATAACCCAAATGCTTGAATGGAAAGATTGAATTACAACTTTGAAATGTAACCAAGTGTTTGACAAAGTAATAACTAAATGTAAAACTAATTATGAAACTAAGAAAAACTTGTGTGCTTAAGCAAAAGCTATGAAAGATATGTGAAAGATGAGAAAAAGATATGATAAAAGTGTTGGAGTAAGTGTCCTCAACAATAGTGCGATCACATAATTAAATCTCAATAATAAGAATACAAAGGGTTGATGAATATTATAGTCAACTGGTCAACATAAATCGGTAACGATTTGCTCAATTGAGTTTGACGTTACTGTTGTATGACGGTGGTGATCAGTTGATCCCTTGAGGTCACACCTAAAGGACAATCCCAAAATCATGTACATTAATTAATTGTATAGCGATACAGATTAATTAATCCCTTAATTTGAACAGTTTTAAAGTGAGAATTATATCTTATTGTAATATGATTAAATAAGATTCATTTTAGTAATTTAATTGTTATATTACTAAGAATGCATTATGTTTATGAAACATTTGAGATAAGTGAAATTGGTCGATTATAATTAAAAACTGTTGTAGATTATATTAACCAAGTATGAGATAACCCATTTTATTTATATGTAATTATAAAATGTGACTTAAATTGTTAAGTCTAATTTTTGTTATGAAATTGCATTTAAATTAGTTAAATGTACATTTATAAGCTTAATTACATGTTACATGTCACATGTCACATATGTGATAAATGACAAATTACAAAAATAAAATGGACACCCATATTACATGGGTGCACCATTTTTATGAGGGATTGGGTAGGGTTTAGGCTTTAGCTTTTGTTCTAATCAAGATTAAGCATCATGATTAGTAGCCTAAACACCTATAGCCACCCTATTGTTTTGGTAAGACAAAAAGTAATGAGCATGCTCTTTGCTTACATGCTTGGCCGGTCACTTTTGTTCAAATAAGAGGATGTTTTCCTCTTATGAACTTACTTAATCATATCTCATATTATTCATACCATTATCTCACTAAAAATTACTAAACACTTAGAAACTATAGAAGTTTCAGAGAACTTGTGATTAAAACTTGAACTTGAGTTTCTAAAGTAGAAACATCAAGTGTCTAGTACTCATATTAAGGGGAGCTTGTTTGTTGTTCTAATAAAGCAATATTCAAGAGATTAAGGGTAAGTCTAGGTACAACAAAAGAAGAGTTCCTATACTTGGAGCTTTTGAAAGTTCATCCTATAATCATCAAGCTCAAGAACAAGTACAAGAAGGAGTCTTCTACTTGTGCCCATATCCGTATAATACGCTATGTAAGGAACAATCTATTCTTCCTTATTTGTTTTTATGTTATGCATGCATAAGATCTAAATAGTTTAAGAGTAAACTATTTGCAATATGATATTAGAAATGTCTAATATTGAGTTTAAGAAACTTACAAGCGCTATCAAGAGCCTTGGTTGTTGCATGCATAATCGATTTTTAGTTTTTTCGAGTTATTGTAACTTAAAGAAAACTAGTAATTTGTGTTTTTATAAGATGAAATCACAAACTTATTTGCATGTCAATATATTCTGATCCTAATATGATTAAGGTCATTTTGATGATTTATGGATGATTTTTAGTGCTTTTATTACATTTTAATGAGTAAAATGATGTTTAAAATGCTAAACATATTTACACAATATCACAAATATATTTTACTTACTGTATGTAAAAGTTCGTGTGAAGTGGACTTATTTTGTATTATTTATGATTTTTATATGATAAAATGAAATAAATAAAGGTTAAATGGTTTAAAATACTTCCGCTTTGAATCTGACCATGAAATTTTAGTATGTTGTCACATGAATGTTTTCCTTTTAGACTGGAAACTTTAAGACTCATATGATTTGTCTAGCATGATGTATGAGTTTTTAATGTACAAATGGCATAAAGAGTGACTTATTTAGAAAATATAGCTAAATTAAATTTCATGTCTTGAGAAAATTATTCCTGGTTGCTTAAATGTCCCACATTTCAAATATAAAGTTGAAAATTTAATATGATTAATTTTTGCATGCTTTATGTATTTTATTTGATAAAACCGATAAAGCGCAACCATTTTTCTCAAAATCGATTCAAAATTTTTAACCATTATTTTTTGACATTATGAGTGTCACGGAAAGGTTCCATAATGTTCAAAAATTTAAAATTCAAAATTCAAAATTATTGTAATTAAATTTGAATTTATTTGATTAAAATATGATTTTAAAAGTCTAATTATGAGCAATTAAATAACAACAAGTTAAATTATTGTCAAAAATTGAGTAATGAATAATCTTTGAGGCCGAAATGAGTTGGGATAATTAACTTGGACTTAAATATGATTTAAGTATTGTTTGGTGATTTTAAAGTGTTATTATCACGCATTTCCATAAAACCGGGTTATATACGATATAAACCGTAATTTAGGGCGATTTGGCATTTAACTTGAGCATGTTTTATACATATTATAATGCTTCATTTTTATTTATGAATGTCATATTTTCAATTTATGAATGTCATATTTTGGTTTATGTAATTTTGAATTATGTAATTTTATCTTAGTATGGCCTTAGTTTTATTCGATATTTCCCGAAATGTAAGGGAATATTGATTCGATTGTAATTTTAATGTGATCTCGTATCACTTTTATTGTATTATTTTATTTTAAAAATGTAGAATAGGAAATTATTGTAATTTTATTATATATTTTGTAACTAATTGTAAAACCGGAGTTTCCCAAAGACGGTGTCATTCGGAAAGGAGTTCCGAGAGAGAGAGACGGTGACCTTGGGAGGCGTGCTTATGAAGTTAAAGGGACCAAAGGAGTTGGTTTCCGATTTTGTAATAGAATATATGATTTTCTATTCTAGGAAAGGCCATACTAGGAGTTTTATTTTTATGCTTGTATTTTATTTAATATGTTTGCATGCATTGCCAAATCGCCATAACTTGACATGCATATTTCATCGAGTAATCGACCGTGTCAATTAAAATAGTCGTTAATTCATCGATTTAGTTCACTTTAACATGATAGATTATAAATTGACATGACCTCTCATAATAAATAATTGAGACCAAGCCTTACCAAATGTAGAACCCATGAATCCCAATTTCGCAAGGAAGTAGGCTCGGCTCACCGGGGTGCTAAACTTGTTACGTTGGGTAAGTGGGGTAATAAGGGTTATTATTTCGAAATTTGGATTGAGCTCAACGGAAGTATTCGCAACCGTAGCCGCATGTGTTCCGGGCTTAAGATAAATATTAATGTAATATTATCGACCGAGAGTTCTAATGTAGAATCGATTAAAGAGTTAATCCACCGAATTATGTTAATAAGGGATGAATCGGCTTACCGTGCCCAAGTTGACTTGAATTTGGATATCGGAATCATTTATAATAGTTGGGTAGTGGTCACTATTTAAATGCTAAAACTTGTTTAAAATGTTTACAAGTATTTAAAATTGTAAATGTTGACATTTCCTTTATGTCTAAAATTTGTAGTTAATATTGTTTATTCGCAATGGCAAATGCTAGTTCATCCACCACCACCAATGCTCCAACTCTCACGGATGTCTCATGGCTGCGATCCTTCATCGATCGATGCAAGTTAGAAAAGAATGGCGCTAATTTTACCGATTGGGATATGCAACTCCGTTTGGCCGCAGAGGGTGACGACAAGTTTCGTTATCTTACCAAAGCCTCTCCCGAAACACCTAATGAAAGGTCAACCGCCGCCGCAAGGCGAGCCTATGAGGCTTACCATAAAGAGTTCGCCGCGATCAAAAACATTTTGATCTTCTCGATGGAGGCCGATCTTCAAGGGAGTGTCATAAGATGAGCACGGCCTATGAGATTTATGCCAAGCTTGTGACCATGTTTTTCACAAGCTCCTAGAATCTTACCATATGAGACGGCTTCCACATTATTCAACATGGACCTAAAAGAGGACCAAATGTTAGCCCTCATGTACTCAAATTAATTGAGCATGTTGAGACTCTAAAATTGCAAGGGGTGACCATTCCCGAAAAACTCGTTATCGACCGAGTTTTACATTCCTTGGGGAAAACCAAAGCACATGTGCAGTTTAGGGTAAACTACAATATGCAATACTTGAAAACCTCTCTTCATGAATTTCACAAGATGCTTGTGCAAGCTGAGAGAGACATAGAGCTAAATGTTAGCACCTCCAAGGATGTACTCCATATTAATAATAAGAGTATGGGGAAGTTCAAGAAAGGTGGTAGTAAAGGGAAGAATCCCTCCACCTTCTAGGGAAAAGGAAAAGCTACTGAGAATAGCTCACCCAAACCTAAGAAAGGTGCCTCTACCGAGAACAAGTGCCATTATTGTAATGGCATAGGGCATTGGAAGAGAAATTGCACTAAATTTCTAGGAGATATCAAAACTGGAAAGATGTTTCAGTTGGTAATTTATCCCTATCGTTTATGTTATGATCTCAACTTTGGTATGTAAATACGAGTTGTGATTCTTACCCTATTTGATTGTAATTAGGGCATCCTAGCAAGGATTAATGGAAGGACAAGCAAGCCTAAGAAGGCTCTTCAAGGGAGGCTAAGGTAGCTAACCATGATTGAAGACATATAGAAGCTTGGTCTCATTTTGAATTGTCTAAATTTTGGGATGTATTTTGAGACATTGTTTTTAGAACTTTTATAATTTCCTTGTTTGACATGGAAATTTGTTCAATTCCGTTTATTGACATTGGTTGTAATTGGATTTAGTGACTTGCTTTTCAACTCAAGTCACTCGGTTTGTTGAAACTTTTAGTTCTAAAAACTTGTCATCATACTCTACTTGCTAATAACATAAATTGTATCGACTCAAATTGATCATATTAGTATTATGATGATTGGATCACTATAAAAGAAGACTAAGAATTCGATTCTCACTTTGAAAGATCAATTACTAAGTCAAAATTGAGTCATTGAACTCAAAGTAGGGAGTCTACCAAACCAATTGGCCACACCACTTATAAAGATTGTAATTGACATGAATATGAGTACACTTCTTTAGCTTATAGAACTAGGTTATCTCGAAGCTAAGATTCAATGTCTTGACAATGAAATCTTTAGTAGATCACTTAAAGGTCATGTTGTGATACTTCTATCTCCCTCACTAGTACAGGTACAAAATTGTTTCTGGCTCATAAGGCTATCTTTAAAGAAAATAGTTGTATTTTTTCTAAAGATAGAGTGGGAGAAAATAAGCCACAACAAAAAACTAGTTAGGAACTAGTGAGGAAACCAAAAGAAAATGTTATTAGGTTAGACTCAAGACTAGTGAGGAGGCCAAAAGAAAGCGTTCTTAGGTGAATCCTTAGACTAGTGACGAGACCAAAAGAAAATGTTCTTGAGATAATAAGATTATGATCTATGTAAGTGGAAGCACCTAGAAATTTTTAAATTTGATTTTCTAACGTGAGAGACTTATGAAACTAAATGGAATCTATGCAAAGAAAATGTTTTATTTTGGAGTTGTCCAATTGTAGTTGCATGGATAGACATGTAGATGTCTACAAAAGCTTAGTTAATGCGTAACTATGCTTAGATCCAAATCATCAGTAAAATACCTCATAGTAGGTGTGTACAAGATACACAACAAAACCACATGTCTAAATAGGGATTTGGAATAGGATGTGTACATGACACAAGCCTATGGTATGTATCTACCTAGAGGTTATGATGATCTTTTTCTATTATGAGATATAAGAAGTTTTTCATTCGAATTGTCGAAAAGTCATGTAAAGACATGAAGTTCAGTGGGAGTTAAAGTCATGTATAGACATGAAGTTAAGTGGGAGTTTAAGTTATCATGTAAAGACATGAAGTTCAGTGGGAGAAATTGTTTTCCACGTGAATGACGTATCACTCGTTGTGAGTAACGTATTCGTGTTACCTTTTTGAAAGGAATGGTTGGATTTTAATGCTGGATGAAAGAGGGCAAGATGTATATTAAAATCAAAATCTATTGTGGAATAGAAGATTTTAGCTTGGCATTTAGAAAAGTGTCTTATATCGATAAGATCCTTTATCTATTTCAACAAGTAAAGTAGGTTATTTATGTTGATAAAAGTGGGATCACTATGAAGGGGTCATAGTCATCCACTGAACCTAAGAGTTGTTGATCACATGGGACCAATCATGTATGCCATTACATGCACATACCTAGGCGTGCTTTTTTTATTCAAGAAGCGAATAACTAAAAGGATGATTGAAGAGTCAATCATTATAAATCTAGAAATAGAGACATAGTACATTATGATAAGGATAAGGTGGCATACAAGGAGCTAATGGTAGCTCATTTCACGTAAATACCTATCAGTTATCATGATAAAGAATGGGAGCATCTTTCAATTTAAAGAGCCCAACACTAGATAGAGATCTAGATATGTACGTAGATGAATTCATGTTATTAGGAATAACGTTGGATGGAAGGAAAAAGCAATTCACAAGGTTGGAATAAATGAATATATGGTATATTCACTCCCCAAGCCTTTATTGCTTTTAATAAGATCGTCATGAATTGTCATGGACGAAATAAACTTTAGATTATATGATATGAAACAATAACATTATGTTGATTGTTCATATATGATAATCACATTTATCGTTTGAGTTGCATAAACTCAGTTTTGTGCTTTGTTATATCCAAATGGATTGTAGAGACAATTTTTGGACTCCATTAAAGTGGACTGGATTAACATAGCATTGGTGTAACAACCCGAAAAGTACCCAATTTTTCTAGTAAAAATATTTACTAACACTTTTCACCAAACTTAAGGTTTTAAAATAGAAATTTTGTTCCGAGTCGTATTTTGAAATTCCGAGTTCGTATTTGGAATTTCTGAGAGATTTCATGAAAATCCCGTTTTTAGTCATATTTGACTTTTCTTGACTTTTAAGTCGTCTTTGACTTTTTCTTGACTTTTTAATGTCGTCATTGACTTTTCTTGACTTTTAAGTCGTCATAAACTTTTCTTGACTTTTAAGTCATCTTTGACTTTTCTTGACTTTCAGTCAACTTTGACTTTCGTTGACTTTTTCCCGACTCGCCTTATAAGTTTGAAGACCGAAATTTTATTTAAAAAAATAATATTTTTAATTTATTTTTATTAAGATTTATTAAGATTTATCATAATTTAATATAATTATTTTGAAGTTATTCGGAATTTAAAGAATAACTTTTACGGTTTTTAAACCGAACGTCATTTAACTATTCCCGAGTCGTCTCAAATCCCGAAACAAAACCGAAACTCGACTTTGGCATGAGTCACGCGCCCATGTCATCGTTTTCCACTCACATGAGATATTTTAATTCTTTTGATTAAACTAATAGGAATATCTTAGATATTTTCAACTTTATCGATCCGTTAACGGAAATTACGCAAATCGTTTACAAAAACTGACCCGACAAGCACAACACCACACGGCTCTCCTACCCTCTCTTAAGCCTTGATATTTTCATTTATTTTGATTATAATAACATAATATCTTGATATTTAATTTAATTAACTTAATATTTAATCAATTACCGTAATATAATTATTAAACGCGAGTCAATTCCGTAACAACAATTTCAAAACCCGACTCGTCATTTTGCTCTATATTACACGACTCACTCACCCATCTTTACTTACTAACAACTTTT
>JAIUZE010046696.1:0-34051 GCA_022085475.1 Heliosperma pusillum
TAAGCCTCGCAGCCCCAAACCCGAATAAAGGACAAGTTAGGGACCCGTTCCCTTCCATAATTCATATGGAGTCTTGTCTACAGCTTTAGACGGACTTCAGTTAAGTATTAGAGCAGCTGACAAAAGAGCATAACCCCACAATGAATCAGGTACAACCGTGTGACTCATCATGGATCTAACCATATCAAGTAATGTTCGATTTCTCCGTTCGGACACACCATTCAATTGTGGTGTTCCAGGTGGAGTTAACTGTAGTACTACACCACAGTCTTTGAGGTGTTGATCAAACTCATTCGAAAGATATTCGCCACCACGATCTGAACGTAGTGCTTTAATCGTTCTATCCAGTTGGTTTTCAACCTTATTCTGGAATTCCTTGAACTTGTCAAAGGACTCACTTTTATGCTTCATTAAGTAGACATAACCATATCTACTCAAATCGTCCGTGAAAGTGATAAAATATCTATAGCCATCTCTAGAGTTGATTGACATAGGTCCACACACATCAGTATGTATGAGTCCTAATAGGTCAGCAGCGCGCATTCCAACACCTTTGAAGGAAATTCGAGTCATTTTGCCTAGGAAGACTATTGGTTCAATTACACGTTTTTGTTGCCAAAAGATCATAGTCAATGGGGAGATAGTCCGTTGTCAATGAGCTTCTTCACGCGTGTTTTCATGTTATGTGTCCCATACGCAAATGCCATTAAATAGGTTTGATCTTTGTCAACAACCTTTGCTTTCTTACTACTCACATGCATTATATCTGTGGTTTGATCTAAAACATAAATCCCATTCATGGAAACTGCTTTACCATAAATAATTTCGTTTAAAGAGAAAATACAGCTATTATCCTTTATTACAAACGAAAAACCGTCCTTATCAAGTACGGAAACAGAAATAATGTTTTTAGATAAACTGGGTACATAGTAACAGTTAGTCAGAAATAACTCAAATCCACTCGGGAGTTGGATTACATATGTTCCCACTGAAACGGCAGCTACTCTTGCTACATTCCCCACTCGCAGGTCCACATCACCCCTTGCGAGAGTTGTGATGTTTCTTAGGCCCTGCAAATGATTACACAGATAAGAACCACAACCAGTATCAAGTACCCAAGTTCCGAAACTTGCATGGTTAATCTCAATCATATGAATAAAAGAAGAAGACATACCAACAGGAGAGACGCGGCCTGCTTTTATGTCCTCACGGTACACGGGGCAGTTCCTCCTCCAATGCCCAAGCTTGTGGCAATGGTGGCACTCCACGTTACCTTCATCGCTCTTTGTCTTGCCTTGTGAGCTACCGCTAGTCTCACCAGGCCCACTCTTGTCTTGCCCTGGCTTTTTGAATTTCGGCTTCCCTACAGCTAGGTTGGCCTTAGCCTTGCCCTTACCTTTGCCCTTGTTGGCAATCATGAGAACGTCTTGTTTCAGACTCCCACTCAATTTCAGATCACTCTCTGTCTGTACGAGGAGTGAGTGGAGCTGATGAAGACTCTTCTTCATATCATTCATATAGTAATTTGCCCTGAAAAAGGCAAAACCATCATGAAGTGAATGAAGAACGCGGTCTATGACGATCTTCTCATCGATTTTGCAACCAAGTGCCTCCAGTTTCTCGACATTCTCAATTATATCAAGAATGTGTGGGCTAACCGCTTGGCGCTTGGCCCTTCTGGAGTTTTGCCTCAAAGAAGCGACAGGTATGCTCATAGCTAACGATCCTCGGAGCTTTCGAGAACTCGTTAGAGAGCGTGGTGAAAATCTTATTCGCACCATGGGCAATGAATCGCCTTTGCAAATTTGATTCCATTGAAAAGATGAGTACGTTCTTTATCGCACCCGCCTCCATCATGAAATCACTATAAGCAAGTGATTCATTAGCTCCTGCATTGGGGCCTGGGTTGGGCGGTAGTGGCTCAGTCAAGTACTTGAGCTTACCGTCAGCAATGGCAGCATTCCGTAATGCCGCCTCCCAATCCGCAAAGTTGGACCCGTTATTCTTCAGTCGTGTTGACTGATTCATAGTGTCCATGAACATCTTAAGCCAGGACTCACGTCCGAGCGTGGCACTTGGCATTGGGTCATCAGTATGGCCAGCCATTTTGTTATTTAGCAGTTATATCTGTATATAACGAATTCAAAAACTGTGAAAAAGAAAATAAATATGATAAGTATTCATCGTTTTAATTTTGAGTCTAATGAAAAACTGTTTAATGCGATGACTCGTGCATTTATACAATTGACCTCCCTCAAGAATTATATAAATGATCCCAAGACTCAATTTCTGTAAATTGATAAGCCAACCTCTTGGCTAATTCTACTTTTAGAATTCCTGGTCGATAAATTTCTGTAAATTCTATCTTTAGTCCATCATAATCACGAGATATTACTCGTACTATAATGTTGAGATAAAAATAGGTCAACACTCACTACTTACCCAACGTAGAAGGGGTCATATTATGACTTCCGACGAAGAAGGGGTTCATAGTAGTTTTCCCTATAAAGACTAGTCTCAATTTTAGTTTATAGGGGAAGGTCCCATCATCTTAACTTTAATTCATTTTAAGTGAACGAATGTCTAGCAACTCGAGAATGATTTAAACTAAGGTGATGGCCCTAAAAGCGAGTAACATCTGTATGTCCATGATTAAAATATTCAAACTGTATGAATCATTTTTCATGCATTTTTAGGTGGTTTGGTTTAGGCGGAATATGATGCAATTATCTATCATGTGAATAAAGCAACGAGAATGGAAAAATAAAACGCTAAATAAAACACCTAGTGTGGCCTAACTACCAAAATGAACAAAATACAAGTTTGGAATCCATCTTTATGGACCCGAGAAGCTTGACTTGATGTTCCGCCTTCGTCCATATAGCGGGAGTGAGCCATCCGATCTCCATCTTGAATCTTCTCAAAATACATTTTAAAAATTACAAATGTAAACCTATTTACATTCTAATTCAAAATGATTCCAAAAATTAAAATTACATAGGGGAGATACGAGATCTCAAATTACAACCAAGACTATGTTTCCATCATTACGAAAACATAATCTATTAAGGCCACACTAGTAAATTACAGCTGATTGTACAAAAATGCGTAAAATTAAACCATTCAAACAACATTCAACATAATAAAAGCATCAACTAAAATTAATCATACAAAACATAATGCATAAATTTTGTTGATTAATTATCCAAACCACCATTAAATCATGTGACGATTCCGTAATCCATCACTAGATTTCAATCAAAATCCAATGAAATTCATAATCAATATGAATAACAACAACATTATTTTAAACCTTTTAAAAATAACATGGTATCAAAAATTTGTGAACTTTTTCACAAAAACAATCATACATTATCTTAATAATGTACAAAACAAAAACCGGTATAAGAAAAAAACGAAACTTTTTTTTTTATATAATTACTGTTCATACGTGAACAGTAGCAGGTACCCAAAAAAAAAAATTTTTTCTTTCTTTTCTCTCGGTTTATAAAAAAAACCGGAAAAACTTTACAAAAAAAAAAAAACTTGCAGTTGCTGCCATTTAAAAAAAACAGAAATTTTTTTTTATACTGTGAACAGTACATGAACAGTACACGGGCAAAAAAAAAATCAAATTAAACGGTTTTAATTCGATCATGCTTATATTAACTAGATCGGTACAAACAAAACAATATCTAATCGATATTAAACATTGATACAAAACTAGATGATCCAAATTAACCTTTTAACATGAATATCTATATCATTTTATACCGAAAATATAAAGCAAAAGGATGTTCATAAACATTCATATCAAATTCCATTTACGTTTTAATTCAATCATTATTAAATCAAAACATCTACAAATTCATATATTATTATCTCAACCTTTTAAAATAACAATATTTGAATCAAAATGGATCCCCAAAAAAAATCATACGGCACAAAAAAAAACTTTTGCCGAATTTAAAAAAAAAAAATTTTATTAAGAATTATACAAATTCATATTTACGAAAATCATATAAACAATTTCATAGCCCAAAGGCTCTGATACCACTTGTGGGATAATATCCGTATACTTCCCTTTAAATCACTCAGGATTATAATGAAATTATGATTAAATGATTAATAGTCATAAACGAAAATGCATAATAAGCGAGAGATTAGAAATAACCTTTAGTCCTTGCTTAAAGGCCTAAGAACAATATCAAAATAATGATATCTCCTAATCGTAGCACCCAAGATAGAATGAGAAATGCCCTTTAATTTGCTAGAATATTTTTGTCAAAAGTTACTATTAACTTTTTGATCTTGTGATGTGAAGAGATGGAGGCACAAGTGAGAAAATGAATTAGGGTTAGAATTTTTCTTCACTTCCCTCTTGTCTCACGGCTCCAATAGGGTTTTTTTTGAGGAGATTTTTCTCCTCAAAATAACTACCCATTGACCAAAAATTCCAGAGTGAATCTGGACTTTATTTCGGTTAAATTCGCTTTAATATATAATGTGTATTATTATTATAAATGTCATTTGTGTTGTCATGTATTAATATGTCCATACAACATTTTGTAGTCGATACATTAATACCGGTCTGACAACATCTAATATGACAATCGTATAATATATACGTTAATTATAATTATCCGTATAATTATAATTTGCTAATTCAATATAACATTTTATATTCAATTACGAATTAACATTTTAATTTGCATAAGCTTACATTATATATATGCTAATTAAATACAACAGTTTATATTTAATTACGAATTACTTTTAATTCGTCTCAGCTTATATTATTTAATCGTTATTAAATAATCGTCTCATCATCACATTGACTAACCTTTTAGTCAAATACACTGACTAACCTTTTAGTCATATAATAGGGCATCAATATGATTATTTTCTCAAATAATCACATCTCTCAAACACATCCTATAGGTGTGACTTTTAGGGACCAGTTGATCACCGCCATCTGTATGACAATAACGTCAAACTTATCTAGCAAGCCAACCGTTATTGATAAACGTTAATCAACTAATTATTATACAAAGTATACCCTGTGAACCTACAGAGATTTATTTATGTTATTGCACTAACTGTGGAGGACACTAGCTCCAACATGTCTTTAGCCTAAAAAATTAACATTATTATTTACTCCTAGTTTAACATGAGTATAAAGTAATTGCATGGTAACCCAACTTCCCTAGACTCTTTTAATCGTATTATTTAATTTACATCATTTTAGCTAAATCATTAAACCAAATCAATCATTAAACCGACCTTGAAAGTAGTCTATTCATAGCATTTCATAGCGCAATTCCCGTCTCCTTGTGTTCGACCACTCGTACTACATTAATTTGTGTCTAGGGAAATTTATCTTTGATTAGGTGTGCGACATAGCCTATCATGTGTCCAACCCCTTGTCAGGGTTAACAAATATCTCAAGGTCACTCGAGGAGTAGTGAACTGAAAATGCGTGGCCACGCTCGGAAGGTATCTACGGTTGATAATTCCGGTCAGACTGTTACTCTCCAGATCGAGGAAACCACTCAAGATATGATCACATGCAAGTACGACCTACAAGACACCTTGCATTGAGTGGGAGATTGTAATAGGACAAGAGAATTGGTGGCGCACACTTGTTTCGAACAAGTGGGAGATTGTTGGATTAAGTGTCCTCAACAATAGTGCGATCACTTAATTAAATCTCAATAATAATAATACAAAGGGATGATTAACATTATAGTGGGAGGTGCCGGTTTTGGTGTGCAGAAGAGGGAGATCATTTTCTCCTCTTATGTACTACTTAATCTCGTATCAAATATATACTACATCTCACTAGAAGTTTCAATAGTCTCACAAGAAATACTTAGAAATTTCAGAAGTTTCATAGAACTTGTGTTGAAGTATAAACATCATATTACTAGAGTAGTAATCTTAGAGTGTTGGATACTTGTTTTTAAGGGTACTTAACTATTGTACTAGTAAATCAATAGTTGAGTGATTTAAGGGTAAGTCTAGGTGCATCACCAAGGAGAGTTCCTATACTTGGAACTAGGAAGTTCATCCATATATCCTTAAGCTCAAGAACAAGTACAAGAAGGTGTCTTGTACTTGTGCCCATACTCGAATAATAATCAATGTGAGGAACATTTTCTTTCTCAATTTCGGTTTATATAGTTTGCATGTAACTAGATCCTTCAAGCTAATTAAAATGTTAGTTAGTATTACTCAAGAAATGTCTTAAGTGTAGGTATATGAACCTAACAAAATTATTATCAAATTAGATTGCATGCATGTTTCATAAGTTGAGTGAGTGTTTCTATTTCTTTCTATCTTTACAAAACTCGCCCTTTAAAACACTTATGAGTGCATGAGTGAATCAACGAGAATCCGACTTATTTGTCTTGCAAGATCTAAAGTTAATTGGTTTTGTCGAGTACGGTATCATGTAACATCTCGTGATTTGAGCTACTTTTTTTTTATTGCATGTGCCTTTGAATTTATTTTATTGCTATAACTTGGTCATTACATTGTTATAGATATGGATGACTCGGGATTTGTATGTGCATTAACATTTGCTTTGAGTTATTTATTCACCATTTGTGTGTGTTTTTGTATTGCGATTAGTACTTTGCTTGAAGACAATCAAAGAGATGGTTTAGGGGAGTTTGATGAGTCATAATTGTATACATGTTTATGTCTCCCCTTAGTCACTTTTGTGACGATTTTGTGCTTAATTATATGATTACATGTCATTATGTGTTAGAATGTCGATACTCCCGCTTTTGTTGCTATTGTGTAGATTTGGTGCGATTTGGATGCATTAGATGCCTTGCAAAGCAAAATGGTCTCGGCAATAGGAGAGTTAATGCTTGAAATGGAGACCAAGAAAGAAACAAAAAGGAATGTCAAAGAAATTAGTTGGAAAGACCAAACAAATGTGAAATGAGAAGAAAGAACGGTTGCTATCACAAGTATCAACTTCAAACTTGAATATCTTGAGTTCTACAACTCATATCAAGCTGATTGAAATTCACTGCGCGGAACTGAGAACCCGACTCGATCGAGCATATTCACCTTTGTTCGATCGAGCAACCTAGTATCTGACGAGTTGCGTGTTTCCTAAAGCCGGTTTATTTAATTTATTGCTTTAGTATAAATAGAAATCTCGTCTTTCATAATTAGGGTACACTTTAATTACTTTAGAACTCTTAAAAACACTTAAAATTAGTTTGCTACTCATATTATTCAACAGCTATAAGTTTATTTCTTTAGTTCATCAATCCTTTGAATTCGGTATTTGTACTCTTCTACTCTTGTTATTATTATTCCAAGTTCTTGTCTATCAATTGCTTTGTTAATCATCTTCTTCATAATATTAATTATGTTTGCCTTTAATTGTATTATTGTTGTTAGTTTAGATATTATGAGTAGCTAAACCTTTAATCCAGGGTTAAAGGGGTTCTAAGATGTTAGAAGGGGGATTACTTGATTAATTGCTATTTAAATCATACGGTTGTCTTTTGATTGTTGTTATAATTTTAGTAAATTGATTTTGGCCAGAACTAATTAACTAGTATCGCATATTAGGATTATCACCGACCGGGTTAAGATTAATATAGGTTATGCAGTCAAATAGAATAAGTTTAATGATAGTGACCGCATATTTGACTTAGATCTAAAGATCATAACTGAGTCGACCGATCTTATGACCTTAGGCAACTAGATTGACCTTTTAATTGATTAAATTTCTTTCCCGGATAACATTCTACTGAACCTGATCCCCAGACCTTTTAATCTTTTTGAGTTCATCTTTAATTTATTGCAATTAGTTATAGTTTACCAAATCAAACCTCAAGAAATTGTTACCTTTAAGACAAATTTAGCTATTAGCAAATAGACTTTTATCGGCTCCCTGTGGATTTGATACCTTACTTACCGATGACTATTAGTTAGCATTGAGTTAGGTTTAATTTGATTTAGGGAACACGACTTTACCCTTATCACCATGACTCCCCTAAATCCTAGAAAATGGATTTAGCTACTCTTGCCAATATTAACGATAACAATTAGAATAGAAATAAAATAAAGAGAATGCATTATGAAATGGATTGAAAGAGAAAAGAACATAAAATAAAATCAATAAATATTGGGAAAGGAATTAAGAAACTAATTAAGATTAAGGCCCTGTTCTTTTGGATTTAAAGTCACCCCCTTTAAGTTCAGTTCAGCTCCTATAAGTTCAATTCAGTTCAGCTCAGCTCCTATAAGTTCAGTTCAGTTCAGTTCAGTTAAGCTCCTATAAGTTCAGTTCAGCTCTTATAAGTTCAGTTCAGAAAAGTTCAATTCTTACAAATTATGTTTAGAAAAATTATACGGAATATATTATTTATGAAAGCCGATATAAAAACATTTGACATTAATTATTGGATACATACATTACCATTGAGACCGCCCGAAAAAATTGTAGAGTATTTCAACTATCGGCATTCATCATTTTTGAATGAAAGTTGAAATGACATTTGGTCAATTGAAAAAAAACTGGAAGATGTTAAAAAATATGCCCCAAATGTCACAAAAGGATCAAATGTCTATTATTATTTCTACATTCACACTCCATAATTTTATAAGGATGCAAACTCTTGGAATACCTATTATATAACATGACGTGAATATTCAAGGAACAGTAGATTCAGGTATGTTTGATGATAAGCGGAAAAATGTCATGTTCAAGGTACGAAACAAGATATTAAAAAACATTTGGCGAGACAATAGATTCGTTGTTTCGAGTGATAGTGTAGATGAAGAAGAAAGTGACGAGGAAGATGATGATATAGAAATAGATGGTTAGAAAATGATGTAATATGTGATTTATTTTTTTATCGTAATGTAAACGTAGTAATCTGTATGAACAAACCAATTTATAAAAATCGGAATGTTCTTATCTTACCTTATGTTTTAGAGTATATTTTTTTTTGTATGATAACCCTTTCCAAAAGATAATAATAATAATAATAATAATAATAATAATAATAATAATAATAATAATAATAATAATAATAATAATAATAATAATAATAATAATACTAATAATAATAATAATAATAATAATAATAATAATAATAATAATAATAATAATAATAATAATAATACTCCTATATAACTAATCTCCTCATACGACTAATCATTAATCCTATACTAATCATCCTCCTCTCCTCACTCCCTCATCAACGCCTCTATACGCATACTCAAAAATCCTCATACATCCTCCTAATCATCCTCATCATAATCATAATACTAGAAGAATAAGAATAAAAACTAAGAATATTAGGGTGGTTTTTTCTGCCCGTGGCTACTGTTACGGCTGCTCTACTGCCCCTCCGGCCACCACCCACCCCCAGGCCATCCAGACCTCACGTCGCCGGCTGTGGTGGGGTTATAGGTGTGGTTCGTGTTTTGGTTAGGGGAGAGAGTGGGGATCGTGCGCGGACTCAGCCACCACAGCCAAGTGGTTTGTCAGGAGCCTTAGGTGGCTGACGACCTGGTTCATCGTCGCCGGCCTCCTCCTGAGGCTCCATAGACCCGTCGATGGCCTCAGCCTAAGGCGCTGCTTTGAGGGTTGTGGGTTTGTGAGAAAGACGGTGGGTTTCCGTCTGCGGCCTTTCTGGGTTTTGCGCCGGCCGTAGCCCTATCTCTGCCACCATCGGCTGTCGGGCGTCGGTCACTACCCCTTCAGGCCGTCGGTTGGGGTCCGTGTTATCTCGCCGTGGCTGTTTTTTTTTTTTTTGCCTTGCATTTGATCGCGTCGGCGTCGGTTGGTGTTGGTGTCGGCTGCATCTTGCCAGGGTTTACTGGTGGTGGCCGGTGCTACCCGTCACTGTGGTGGCTGGTTATGGGGTGTGCCGTGGTCGATGTGATGGTGGCGTCCTTTGCCTTGCACGTAAGCAGCTACCATGCACATATTAGGGTTTCTATTATTTTTTCTTTTTCATTAAGTATTATTATTTTCTTTTTCTTTTTCGTTATTATGCCAGTCTTAGTGCGGTTTCCTTGTCCTTTTTCTTGTATTCATAAGTGTCCGAATGGAGGTGGTAGGGGCCTTACTAAGGCCGCCTGGCGAAAGCATTTTCAGGATCGACATTGTATTGCTGGTGCTATGGGTCTTACGCGTCAAACTCTTACTGATAGTTTGACGGTTTTCTCTAATGCCGAGATTACTTTGAAGCGCATGGGGCTTTGTTGTGTGGGGAGTGCTTTAAAACCCATCCGTTTCGTTCTAGGTGTCGGCATGGTCGGGGTGACTTTGTTCCGCCTCCAGATTGTGGTGATGGCATCGTTAGCTTTATTATTCATGGTATCCCTAGACCTCCGGCTCCGTCTCACTCGGTTCTTTCATCTGATGTTGGGGTTGAGCTTGTTCATTGGTCTGTATCGTCGCTCGACCGTTTATTTTCTTTGGGTCATCGCACCGTGAAATCTATTCCTCCTAAGTGCCGTCTTGGGTTTGCTCGGGTTCTGAAGGGGGTCTTGGATGATGTGGCTGACTCTCCTGGTGATCTCTCCTGCTGGGTTCGTTTGCTTGTGTTGCCTATTTGTCTGCTTAAGACCTTCGCTCCTCGGAGTAATCTTGAGTGTAGGACGGCTGTTAGGCGACAGTGTCAGGAGGAGAGTATTACTAGGGCTATTCTTGCTTGGGGGGTGCCTGGAGGGGGGTTGCAGCTTTTACAGGAGTGTTTGGCTGAGGTTCCTCCTTCGTTTTGTGTGGAGGAGGATCTGGATTTGAGTGAGCAAAACCTCCGCCAGTGTCGGCGGAAGATTTGTGATGGTCATTATACTGCTGCTGTTAGGGTGCTTTCTTCCTCTGGCGTCGCCCCATACACTTATGCCACTCTTGGTGCTTTGCGTGAGAAGCATCCTGTCGCCCCATCTCCTTCATTGCCTCCTTTGCCTGTGGATCATCATTCTCTTGTTGCCTCTTCGGCAGTGGTTTTGGATATGATTCGTGGTTTCCCGCGTGGCACTTCTTGCGGGAGGGATGGACTCCGTGCCCAACACCTTCTGGACTGTTTGAGTGGTGTTGATGTGGCTGTCTCGGATGATTTGATCGCTTCTATTACTAGGGTGGTAAATCTTTTTCTGGAGAGCCGGTGCCCTGTAGCCCTTGGTGAGTACATTGCTAGTGCTCCGCTCACGCCGCTTATTAAACCAGGCGGGGGTGTTCGCCCTATCGTTGTTGGCACTGTCTGGAGACGTCTTGTCTCTAAGGCTGGTGCTTGTCTGGTTGGTCCTTCGTTGTCTGCTTATTTTGCTGGCCTTCAGTTTGGGGTTGGGGTGTCCGGTGGAGGAGAGGCTATCTTGCATGCCTTGAACCGGCTCATTGAGGCCCGTGGTGGTGATGTGGGACTGTCTATGTTGCTAGTTGATTTCCAAAATGCTTTCAATCTTGTTGATCGTGTGACTATGCTACAGGAAGTCCGCCGTCGTTGTCCGGTTCTTTCCCGTTGGGTGGAGTTTTGTTACTCTAGCCCTGCCCGTCTTTATTATGGGGAGCATTGTTTGTGGTCTTGTCAGGGTGTCCAGCAGGGTGATCCTTTAGGGCCGTTGCTTTTCGCTTTGGTTTTGCATCCCCTAGTGTGCAACATCCGGGATTCCTTTGATCTTACTTTGCAAGCGTGGTATTTGGATGATGGCACCATTGTTGGGGACACTTTAGAGGTGGGGAGAGTTTTGGATTTGATTATGGCAGATGGGCCTCGTTTCGGTCTCCATCTTAATGTGGCTAAGACTGAGGTCTTTTGGCCTATTGAGGATCCTCGGAGTCGGCTACCCGGTGTTTTCCCCCCTTCTATTGCTCGGCCCTTGCGTGGTGTCTCTGTTTTGGGTGGACCTGTCAGTACTTGTCCCATTTTTGGCAGTGAGCTTGTGGCGAGGAGAGTGACTAAGACCGTTGAGCTTATGGACTTAGTCGCGAGGATTGAGGACCCGCAATGTGAGTTGCTTCTTCTTCGGGCCTGTACTGGTATTTCTAAACTCTATTTTTCCCTCCGTACTTGCTCCCCGGGGGTCTTTGGGTCTGTCCATCTTCGCTTTGATGCAGCGCTTCGTTCTAGCTTGGAACGTATTGTCACCGCGTCTGGGCCTGGTTTTGGGGATTGGCAGTGGCGCCTTGCCACTTTCCCTTTTCATCTGGGTGGGCTCGGTGTTTATGCTGCCGGGGATGTTTTTCATTATGCTTTTCTAGCGTCCCGTTTGCAGTCTGCTGATTTGCAGGCTAAGCTACTTCGGTCTTCAGGTATTGTGGATTCTGGTCCTACTTTCGACAATGCCTTGCGAGTGTTCTCTGAGACTACAGGTTCTTCCTTTTTACGTGATCCTAGTGAAATCGCTGCCCCTAAACTTATGAAGAAACAGGCAGATATATATTTTGCGAGGATTGCTGCTACTGCGGAATCTGTATTCTCTTTGACACCGCGTCAGCTTGCGTTATGGAAGTCTCAGCAGGGTGCCCACGCCTCTGATTGGTTGCGCGCGGTTCCTATCTCTGGGTTGGGTCAGACTATGAACCGGAGGACTTACCGTAGTGTGCTGGGGTATCGCCTTGGTGTCCCGTTATTCACGGTATCTAGGCCTTGTCCTGCTTGCTCTCGGGTTTTTGCTGATGATGTGTATGGGGACCACGCTGTTTCTTGTACTGGTACTGTGGGGGTTAAGCATCGGCATAACCTCGTTCGTGACACCTTATTCGACATTTGCTATAGGTCTGGTATTTCTTTGGGCAAGGAGGTTGATATCGGTTTGGTTGACGGGCATGGCGGATCTCTTCGTCCGGCGGATTTGCTACTTTATTCGTGGGACAGAGGGCGTGATGTGTGTGTTGATTTGACAGGGTCTTCCCCCTTGACTCAGACTGGGATGTCTGATTTTGTGCCGGGACGGGTTGTTGCTGATGCTGCTCAGCGCAAATGTACTAAGTATAGGGATTTATGCGCGACTGCTGGCTATGGTTTCCTACCCTTCTCTTTCTCTTCGCTTGGGGAGCTGGGCTCGGATGCTGTTGACTTGCTCAAGCGGATCCAGAAGTTCTCGGTATCTCAGGATGCTGGGGTTAGGGTGGCCGCTTATATCTTTACTAGGATTAGCTTTGCTATAGCTAAGGGGGTGGGGGCCCAGATTGTCTCTCGGCTCCCCACCAACTTCATGTAAACTTTTCATTTTATTTTAATGAAAGCTGCGCGCATCTTATAATAAAAAAAAAAAAAAAAAAAAATAAGAATAATAATAATAATAGTAATAATAATAATAATAATAATAATAATAATAATAATAATAATAATAATAATAATAATAATAATAATAATAATAATAATAATAATAATAATAATAATAATAATAATAATAATAATAGCGTTAAGTGAGGGAGAGAGAAGGCGAGCGTTTAGGCGATTTTAGGGCGATAGAGAGAGTGGGTGAGGAGAGAGTCGCGCGGCTGGATCTTCGACTGCCGCCAGTGTGGGCTCCCTGCCAACCACCTTCCTTGTCGGCCAACCACTCACCGGCCTTGTGTTTGTGCCGTTGTTGGTCCTGTGGTTGTGTCTAGGGCACGCGGCTGCGTTTTCGTGTTCGGAGATCAGCGCTAGTGGGCCTCTTGTTTCGCTGCTGCGGTTTGCCACCACGTCACTTGCCTTACTCAAACCTCACGTCACTCACGTCGCCGGTGTGGGTAACTTGGTGGTGGTTTGCGTGTCGCCTGGTGTTTGGTGTGGCTGCTTGTCGTGTGTGGGAGAGCAGTACGGTTGCCGCCTACCACTGGTTGCCAGCCATTGGTGTCGACCTGTGTGACGGTTGTGGTGGTGCTGGTCGTAGAGTAGAGCCGGTGGTGGCTGGTTTGTAGTTTGATCTGTTGTGCGGCAGGTTTACTTCTTTGCATTTCGTTTTTTTTTAGGTTTTCTCTATTTGGTTTGTTATACTTCATTACACGTGTCATGTTGTGATTGGTTTTTGTGTTTATTTCCATGCACATGCGTGTGATTGGGTTTTTGCTTCTTGCGTGTAATTCTCCTCATGCCTATTTTAGTTCGGTTCCCTTGTCCTTTTTCTAAAATTCATGGGTGTCCGAATGGCGGTGGTAGGGGCCTTACTAAGGCCGCATGGCAAAAGCATTTTCAGGATCGACATTGTATTGACGGTGCTATGGGTCTTACGCGTCAAACTCTTACTGATAGTCTGACGGTTTTCTCTAATGCCGAGATTACTTTAAAGCGGATGGGGCTTTGGTTGTGTGGGGAGTGCTTTAAAACCCATACGTTTCGTTCTAGGTGTCGGCATGGTCGGGGTGACATAGTTCCGCCTCCGGATTGTGGCGATGGCATCGTTAGTTTTTTTATTCATGGTATCCCTAGACCTATGGCTCCGTCTCACTCGGTTCTTTCATCTGATGATGAGGTTGCGCTTGTTCAGTGGTCTGTACCTTCGCTTGATCGTTTATTTTCTTTGGGCCATCGCACCGTGAAATCTTTTCCTCCTAAGTGTCGTCTTGGGTTTGCTCGGGTTCGTTTGCTTGTGTTGCCTATTTGTCTGCTTAAGACCTTCGCTCCTCGGAGTAATCTTGAGTGTAGGACGGCTGTTAGGCGACAGCGTCAGGAGGAGAGTATTACCAGGGCTATTATTGCTTGAGGGGTGCCTGGGGGGGGATTGCAGCTTCTGCATGAGTGTTTGGCTGAGGTTCCTCCTTCGTTTCATGTGGGGGAAGATCTGGATTTGAGTGAGCTTAACCTCCGCCAGTGTCGGCGGAAGGTTTGTGATGGTCACTATACTGCTGCTGTTAGGGTGCTTTCTTCCTCTGGCATCGCCCCCTACTCTGATGCCACTCTTGGTGCTCTGCGAGAGAAGCATCTTGTCGCCCCATCTCCTTCGCTACCTCCTTTGCCTTTGGATCATCATTCTCTTGTTGCCTCTTCGGCGGTGGTATTGGATATGATTCGTGGTTTCCCGCGTGGCACCTCTTGCGGGAGGGATGGGCTTCGTGCCCAACACCTTATGGACTGTTTGAGTGGTGCTGCTGTGGCTGTCTCCGATGATTTGATCGCTTCTGTTACTAGGGTGGTTAATCTTTTCTTGGAGGGTCGGTGCCCTATAGCCCTTGGTGAGTACATTGCCAGCGCTCCGCTTACGCCGCTTGTTAAGCCGGGCGGGGGTGTTCGTCCTATCGCTGTTGGCACTGTCTGAAGACGTCTTGTCTCTAAGGTTGGTGCTTGTTTGGTTGGTCCTTCTTTATCTACTTATTTTGCTGGTCTGCAGTTTGGGGTTGGAGTGTCTGGTGGAGGAGAGGCTATCTTGCATGCCTTGAATCGGCTCGTTGAGGCCCGTGGTGGTGATGTGGGACTGTCTATGTTGTTAGTTGATTTCCAGAATGCTTTCAACCTTGTTGATCGTGTGACTATGCTACAGGAAGTCCGCCGTCGATGTCCGGTTCTTTCCCATTGGGTGGAGTTTTGTTACTCTAGCCCTGCCCGTCTTTATTATGGGGAGCATTGCTTGTGGTCTTGTCAGGGTGTTCAGCAGGGTGATCCGTTAGGCCCTTTGCTTTTCGCTTTGGTTTTACATCCCTTCGTGTGCAAAATCCGGGACTCTTTTGATCTTACTATGCAGGCCTGGTATTTGGATGACGGCACCATTGTTGGGGACACTTTGCAGGTGGGGGCTGTTTTGGATTTGATTATGGTTGATGGGCCTCGTTTTGGTCTCCATCTTAATGTGGCTAAGACTGAGGTCTTTTGGCCCATTGAGGATCCTCGGAGTCGGCTTCCCGGGGTTTTCCCCCCTACTATTGTCCGGCCCTTGCGTGGTGTCTCGGTTTTGGGTGGACCTGTCAGTACTTGTCCTATTTTTGGCAGTGAGCTTGTGGCGAGGAGAGTGACTAAGACCATTGAGCTTTTGGATTTAGTCGCGAGGATCGAGGACCCGCAATGCGAGTTGCTTCTGCTCCGTGCTTGTAATGGTATTTCTAAGCTTTATTTTTCTCTTCGTACTTGCTCCCCTGGAGTCTTTGGGTCTGTCCATCTTCGCTTTGATGCTGCACTTCGTTCTAGCTTGGAACGTATTGTCACCGCGTCTGGGCCTGGTTTTGGGGATTGGCAGTGGCGCCTTGCCACTTTCCCTTTTCATTTGGGCGGACTTGGTGTTTATGCTGCAGGAGATGTTTTACACTATGCTTTTCTAGCTTCCCGTTTGCAATCTGCAGTTTTGCATGCAGCGCTCCTGCGGCCTTCTGGTATTGTATGTGCTGGTCCTACTTTCGATGATGCCTTGCGGGTGTTTTCGGAGACTACAGGTTCTGATTTTTTACGTGATCCGAGTGAAATCGCTACCCCTAAACTTATGAAGAAATTGGCAGATATATATTTCGCGACGGTTGCTGCTTCTTCAGAATCTGTTTTTTCTTTAACACCACGTCAGCTTGCGTTGTGGAAGTCTCAGCAGGGTGCCCACTCCTCTGATTGGCTGCGTGCGGTTCCTATCTCTGGGTTGGGTCAGACTATGAACAGAAGAACTTACCGTAGTGTGCTGGGGTATCGACTGGGTGTTCCGTTATTCGCGGTATCTAGGCCTTGTCCTGCTTGCTCTCGGGTTTTTGATGACGATTTGTATGGGGACCACGCTGTTTCTTGTGCTGGTACTGTGGGGGTTAAGCATCGGCATTACCTCGTTCGTGACACCTTATTCGACATTTGCTATAGGTCTGAAATTTCTACGGGTAGGGAGGTGGATATCGGTTTGATTGACGGGCACGACAGATCTCTTCGTCCTGCGGATTTGCTTCTATATTCCTGGGACAGAGGACGTGATGTGTGTGTTGATTTGACAGGGTCTTCCCCCTTGACTCAGACTGGGATGTCTAATTTTGTGCCGGGACGGGTTGTCGCCGATGCTGTCAGCGCAAATGTGCTAAGTATGGGGATTTGTGCGCGGCTGCTGGCTATGGTTTTCTACCCTTCTCTTTTTCTTCGCTTGGGGAGTTGGGCTCGGATGCTGTTGACTTGCTTAAGCGGATCCAGAAATTCTCGGTATCTCAGGATGCTGGGGCTCGGGTGGCCGCTTATATCTTTACTAGACTTAGTTTTGCTATAGCTAAGGGGGTGGGAGCCCAGATTGTCTCTCAGCTCCCCACCAACTTCATGTAAACTTTTCATTCTTTTTTTTAATGAAAGCTGCGCGCATTTATAAAAATAAAAAAAATAAAAAAAAAAAAAAAATAAGAATAATAATAATTATAATAATAATAATAATAATAATAATAATAATAATAATAATAATAATAATAATAATAATAATAATAATAATAATAATAATAATAATAATAATTAATAATAATAATAATAATAATAATAATAATAATAATAATAATAATAATAATAATAATAATAATAATAATAATAATAATAATAATAATAGTAATAATAGTAATACTAATAATAATAATACTAATAATAATAATAATAATAATAACAATAATAACAATAATAATAATAATAATTTTTGAATCAGGGAGAGCGTTTAGTGAGGGAGAGCGTTTTGCGATTTAGGGCTAGGGCTTTCTTCCTTTGGCTGTAGCGGCCACCCGGCGTTGCCACCCTTCTGGCCACCGTCTCCTACTTGGCCATCCAGACCTCACCTCGCCGGCTGTGGTGGGGTATTAGGTGGTTCGTGTTTAGAGAAGGGGTGAGGGGGAGGGGATCGCGCGCGTCGCCTGTGTGACTCTGCCACCACCACCAACTGCGTCATATTATCTCCTCCGGGCGGCGGTGTCTTGCCTGACATTGTTTGTTGGGGTTGTTGGGTTTGTGCCTGCGTGTGAGGGGAAGGTTTGCGTCGTGCGTCGTCGGCGTTGCTGTCCGCTGCTCCTCTCCAGGCGCCTACCGGATTCCGCTGCCCTTGTGAGTGGGTGCCCAGTTCAGTCTCCGGTGTCCAGTTCATGGCAGATATAGTGTCTGCGGCGCGTTGGGTTCGGCTAAGGTTTCCTTTACAGTGGTTCCTTCCGTCTGGTGGTTGCCGGCTCTATCATTGCATGTTGCTGGCTGGCTGGGTGACGGCTTGGGGTCTTCGGGACGGGTCTTATTTGCCGTTCGCAGTGTCGTCATTTGTCGGCCGGTTTCTGCGTTTGGCATGGCCATGCACGTGAGGTTGTGGTTTTCTTTTTAGGGTTTACTATTTTATTTTATTTTTTACCTTTTTCCTTTTCATGCCTGTTTTAGTACGGTTCCATTGTCCTTTTTCGTGTATTCATGAGTGTCCGAATGGTCGTGGTAGGGGCCTTACAAAGGCCGCCTGGCAAAAGCATTTTCAGGATCGTCATTGTATTGATGGTGCAATGGGTCTAACGCGTCAAACTCTTACCGATAGTCTGACGGTTTTCTCTAATGCCGAGATTACTTTGAAGCGAATGGGGCTTTGGTTGTGTGGGGAGTATTTTAAAACCCATACCTTTCGCTCTAGGTGTCGGCATGGTCGGGGTGATATTATTGCGCCCCCAGATTGTGGTGATGGCATCGTTAGCTTCATTATTCATGGTATCCCTAGACCTTCGGCTCCGTCTCACTCGGTTCTTTCGTCTGATGATGGGGTTGAGCCTGCTTAGTGGTCTGTGTCTTCGCTTGATCGTTTATTTTCTTTGGGCCTTCGCTCTGTGAAATCTATTCCTCCTAAGTGTCGTCTTGGGTTTGCTCGGGTTTTGAAGGGGGTCTTGGATGGTGTGGCTGACTCTCCTGGTAACCTCTCCTGTTGGGTTCGTTTGCTTGTGTTGCCTCTTTGTCTACTTAAGACCTTCGTTCCTAAGAGTAATCTTGACTGTAGGACTGCTGTTAGGTGACAGCGTCAGGAGGAGAGTATTACCAGGGCTATTCTTGCATGGGGGGTGCCTGGAAGGGGTTTGCAGCTTTTGCAGGAGTGTTTGGCTGAGGTTCCTCCTTCGTTTTGTGTGGAGGAGGATCTGGATTTGAGTGAGCTAAACCTCCGCCAGTGTCGGCGGAAGATTTGTGATGGTCATTATACTGCTGCTGTTAGGGTGCTTTCTTCCTCTGGCATCGCCCTCTACAATGATGCTACTCTTGGTGCTTTGCGGGAGAAGCATCATGTCGCTTCATCTCCTTCATTGCCTCCTTTGCAGTGATTTTGGATATGATTCGTGGTTTCCCGCGTGGCACTTCTTGCGGGAGGGATGGGCTTCGTGCCCAATACCTTATGGACTGTTTGAGTGGTGCTGTCAAGGCTGTCTCTGATGATTTGATCGCTTCTGTTACTAGGGTGGTTAATCTTTTTTTGGAGGGTCGGTGCCCTGTGGCCCTTGGTGAGTACATTGTCAGCGCTCCGCTTACGCCGCTTGTTAAACCAGGCGGGGGTGTTCGTCCTATCGCTGTTGGCATTGTCTGGAGACGTCTTGTCTCTAAGGTTGATGCTTGTTTGGTTGGTCCTTCTTTGTCTACTTATTTTGCTGTCCTTCAGTTTGGGGTTGGGGTGTCCGGTGGAGGAGAGGCTATCTTGCATGCCTTGAATCGGCTCATTGAGTCCCGTGGTGGTGATGTGGGATTGTCTATGTTGCTAGTTGATTTCCAGAATGCTTTCAACCTTGTTGATCGTGTGACTATGCTACAGGAAGTCCGCCGTCGTTGTCCGGTTCTTTCCCGTTGGGTGGAGTTTTGTTACTCTAGCTCTGCCCGTCTTTATTATGGGGAGCATTGTTTGTGGTCTTGTCAGGGTGTCCAGCAGGGTGATCTTTTAGGCCCTTTGCTTTTCGCTTTGGTTTTGCATCCCCTAGTGTGCAACATCTGGGATTCCTTTGATCTTACTTTGCAGGCATGGTATTTGGATGATGGCACCATTGTTAGGGACACTTTAGAGGTAGGGAGAGTTTTGGATTTGATTATGGCACATGGGCCTCGTTTCGGTCTCCATCTTAATGTGGCTAAGACTGAGGTCTTTTGGCGTATTGAGAATCCTCGGAGTCGGCTACCCGGTGTTTTCCCCCCTACTATTGCTCGGCCCTTGCGTGGTGTCTCTGTTTTGGGTGGACCTGTCAGTACTTGTCCCATTTTTGGCAGTGAGCTTGTGGCGAGGAGAGTGACTAAGACCATTGAGCTTATGGACTTAGTCGCGAGGATTGAGGACCCACAATGTGAGTTGCTTCTGCTTCGGGCCTGTACTGGTATTTCTAAGCTCTATTTTTCCCTTCGTACTTGCTCCCCGGGGGTCTTTGGGTCTGTCCATCTTCGCTTTGATGCAGCGCTTCGTTCTAGCTTGGAACGTTTTGTCACCGCGTCTGGGCCTTGTTTTGGGGATTGGCAGTGGCGCCTTGCCACTTTCCCTTTTCATTTGGGTGGACTCGGTGTTTATGCTGCGACGGATGTTTGCCACTATGCTTTTCTGGCTTCCTGTTTGCAGTCTGCAGTTTTGCAGGCTACGCTCCTGCGGCCTTCTGGTATTAAATGTGTTGGTCCTACTTTTGACGATGCCTTGCGGGTGTTTTTGGAAACTACAGGTTCTGATTTTTTACGTTATCCGAGTGAAATCGCTGCCCCTAAACTTATGCAGAAATTGGCAGATATATATTTCGCGACGGTTGGTGCTTCTTCAGAATCTGTTTTCTCTTTGACACCGCGTCAGCTTGCGTTGTGGACGTCTCAGCAGGGTGCCCACTCCTCTGATTGGTTGCGTGCGGTTCCTATCTCTAGGTTGGGTCAGACCATGAACAGGAGGATTTACCGTTGTGTGCTGGGGTATCGACTCGGTGTTCCGTTATTCGCGGTATCTAGGCCTTGTCCTGCTTGCTCTCGGGTTTTTGCTGATGATGTGTATGGGGACCACGCTGTTTCTTGTGCTGGTACTGTGGGGGTTAAGCATCGGCATAACCTCGATCGTGACACCTTATTTGACATCTGCTATAGGTCTGGTATTTCTGCGGGTAAGGAGGTTGATATCGGTTTGGTTGACGGGCACGACAGATCTCTTCGTCCTGCGGATTTGCTTCTTTATTCCTGGGACAGAGGGCGTGATGTGTGTGTTGATTTGATTGTGTCTTCCCCCTTGACTCAGACTGAGATGTCCGATTTTGTGCCGGGAGGGGTTGTCGCCGATGCTGCTCAGCGCAAATGTGCTAAGTTTGGGGATTTATGCGCGACTGCTGGCTATGGTTTCCTACCCTTCTCTTTCTCTTCGCTTGGGGAGTTGGACTCGGATGTTGTTGACTTGCTCAAGCGGATCCAGAAATTCTCGGTATCACAGGATGTTGGGGCTCGGGTGGCCGCTTATATTTTTGCTCGACTTAGTTTTGCTATAGCTAAGGGGGTGGGGGCCCAGATTGTCTCTCGGCTCCCCACCAACTTCATGTAAACTTTTCATTTTATTTTAATGAAAGCTTCGCGCATAATAATAATAATAAAAAAAATAAAATAATAATAATAATAAATACGAGAATATTACATAGATGAAGATCGGGGTTGAAGATCGGGTTAAAGACAAGAATATTACATAATGATCGGGTTTTGGTGAACTGGATGAATATTATTGTGTTGTAGATCGGGTTGAAGATTTGGTTTTGGGAGATGAAGGATTTGGCTGATTGGTTTTGGGAGATGAATATTATTGTGTTGTAGATGAATATTACATAATGAGTTTGGTTGATTGGTTTTCTCTGATGAAGGAATGAAGAGATGATGAAGACTTTTCAATTTTGGTTCACAAATGACAAAATGAATGGTTGGTGAGTTTGACGGAGTAATCCAAGTTTTACATCTTTTTTTTTTTTTAAGATTATTTTGAAAATTTATTTGGATATTTGTATATTTATTTACACAAATTCTCATTTGTGACGGCCACTTTTCGTCACAAGCTTGTGACGGAGCAAATGTGACCATACATTTTTATGGAAAATGTAACCACTATATGACTGGTAACATTTTATGGATGATTACTTTTTATCATAAAATGGTCACATTTAGTCCGTCACAAGCTTGTGTCTGTCACAAGCTTGTGACCGTCACAATAGAGACCAACTGATTTATTTTTTATTTTTCTTTTTCGAGTGTTGGATTAATTATAGCCGTTAAATCATAATATAGCCGTTGGATCAAATATAGCCGTTGGATCAAATATAGCCGTTGGATCATAATATAGCCGTTGGATCAAATATAGCCGTTGGACATAAAAAAACTATATATAGACACATATTCTTTAATTCAATTGCTCACACATTTTCAGTCATTCAATCACTCCTCAATTACTCAAATATTTTATTTCTTTCAATTATATATTATATAAAATAACTAACACATTAAAATGTATGGTTCAAGTTCAAATTCTTCAAATTTCTCAAACGACGATATTGTCAAACAAAATAGGCTCTCTAATTACCAATGGGAAGCCGAGATAGATGAAGAAGCTGAGGCTATACAAAACCTTATAACTCAACGTATGAATGAGTATGTAAACAGAAATATACAACAACCTATTCCTCGAATTAGGCGTCGAAGAAGAAACATCGAGAGGAATCGTGAAGAGGGTCATAACCAATTGTACCATGACTACTTTAAGGATCCGGTGTACCCCGAGAAGCTATTTCGCCGAAGATTTCGCATGCGTAAGGGTGTATTTATGCGTATAGTTACTGCTTTATCCGCCAACAACCGTTATTTTCAACAACGGGCATGCAGTAATGGGAGACCTAGTTTCTCACCATTACAGAGATGTACGGCTGCTCAGAGTACTTTCATATGGTACATCTACTGATTCAGTTGATGAATATTTGCGTATGAGCGATACATCCACAAGAGACTCTCTTAGGTTGTTCGTCGACGGGGTTATTGATAACTTTGGAACTCAGTATCTACGCAGGCCCACCCCTCAAGATTTAGCAAGGTTGCTACATATGGGGCAGGCTCATGGATTCCCGGGCATGTTGGGTAGCATTGACTGCATGCACTGGGAGTGGAAAAATTGTCCAACATCATGGGCGGGACAATATTCCGGGAGAAGTGGTAAGCCAACAGTCATTTTGGAAGCTGTCGCATCGTACGATTTATGGATATGGCATGCCTTTTTTGGTACACCAGGTTCCCTCAATGATATTAATGTTGTTCAACGTTCTCCATTATTTAATGAAATTTTAGAAGAATCTGCCCCAACTGTTAATTTTGAAGTGAATGGCAGGGAGTATAACATGGGATATTATCTTGATGATGGTATATATCCGGGTTGGGCAACATTTGTTAAAACAATTACCGCGCCCCAAATTCAAAAGCATAAGTTATTTGCAGCTCGACAAGAGAGTTGTCGAAAAGATGTTGAGCGTGCCTTCGGCGTCTTACAAGCTCGATTTGCGTATATCAAACGACCTTGTCCTCTTTGGGATCGAACCACAATGGGAAAAGTTCTTATGGCTTGTATTATTATGCATAATATGATAGTTGAAGACGAACGAGAAACATATCTTAACTATGAAAACATCATTGCAGATTTTAAAGAAGATAATCCGACTTCAGCTAATGATGATGATCAGTATGAGTATCATTGTAGAAGGTCGGCTCAAGATCGATTCATAGAAACTTATGGCGAGATTCGCGTTCGTGCCACTCATATTGCTTTGAAAAATGATCTTGTTGATGGTATATATCCGGGTTGGGCAACATTTGTTAAAACAATTACTGCGCCCCAAATTCAAAAGCATAAGTTATTTGCAGCTCGACAAGAGAGTTGTCGAAAAGATGTTGAGCGTGCCTTCGGCGTCTTACAAGCTCGATTTGCGTATATCAAACGACCTTGTCTTCTTTGGGATCGAACCACAATGGGAAAATTTCTTATGGCTTGTATTATTATGTATAATATGATAGTTGAAGACGAACGAGAAACATATCTTAACTATGAAAACATCATTGCAGATTTTAAAGAAGATAATCCGACTTCAGCTAATGATGATGATCAGTATGAGTATCATTGTAGAAGGTCGGCTCAAGATCGATTCATAGAAACGTATGGCGAGATTCGCGATCGTGCCACTCATATTGCTTTGAAAAATGATCTCATCGAGCATATTTGGCAAAATTTTCGTAACTAGATTATGAACGAAATGTATTTTCTTATTGAAGGGTTGTTTAGCTCGTTATTTCTAATTTTGTTGTTTTTTTAATTAGTTTTATGTATTCCGTATTTTGTTTAGCTCTTTTTTTTTCTAATTTTGTGTTTTTTAATTAGTTTTATGTAACCCTTTTTTTATTGAATCATGTTTTTTAATTATTTCGAGTTTTTTTCACATTTGTGTAATTATTACTCCCTCCATTTCCCTATAATCTTACCACTTTCCTTTTTGGGCCTAACCACTATAATCTTCCCATTTGGTTTGTTTCTTTTTATGGGTCTTTTTTTTCTTGTAAAATGACCAAACTATCCTAATTGTTCTTACATATTTACAAAAAATACCCTACACTTAACCCATCTAATCCCATTTAAGTCTCAATAAACCTACCCACTTATACTAACTACTCCCTCCATTTATTAATTTTCCCACCAATATTATTTATCCCTCCTTATTTCCCAACCACTTTCCATTTCTTTCTTCATTTATGCGTTCTTCCTTTCCCAACCCTATCCCCTCTCTAGATCCTTCTACCCATCAAACCCTAAAACTCCCTCTAAAACCTTCGTTCTCATTTACTTCTATACTTACAATCTCTTCATCCTCTCTTTTATCCTCTCTAATAATCACCAAATTTCTCCATCCTCTCTCCAGAAACTTATATACTTACAATCTCTTCCTTTGTCTTCTTCATTTCTTCATCCTTCATTGTTTTTTACTCCTCTCATTCTCTATTTATGGATAAAGTTGATGTTATTACTCCTGATTCTAAACGTCTTTCTTTGAAGAAGAAGGCTGGATCTTCCTCTTATCATTCTTCTTTGGATGGATTGTTGTATATACCTGGAGTTGGTCATGTGGCTCCTGATACTTACTCTGGTTATGGATCGCTCCTTGACTCCGACGTCGATGATGATTCCGAGGCGACCTCTTCCCTGTATCTTGAGACAAATACGATTGTTCCTGACTCGTATGTTGAAGAACTCCCTGCATGTGTCGAAGATCTTGATAGATCTATTCAGAGAACTCCTAAAAAAGGAGAGGTTGAGGCGGTTTTTTAATTGTCACCAAGCTCAAAGCGGTTTAATGAGTATGTAAAGCGGTTTATGGAGAAACGCAACAAAAGAATTAACGAGGGAGGTTAATTTCTCGTCACTCATTGTTTATACTGTTTTAATTTGCAAAGATTTATTGTTTATATTGTGACCTTAATAGTTTTAAAGTGTTGGTTGTTGTTGGTTGCTTCTGATGTTATGTTGATGTTGATAATGATTGTTGTGATGATGAGTATGTTGAAAGTGGCTATGTTGATGTTAAAAATTATTGTTCTGGTGTTGTTGGTTTTATGCTGTTAGTTTTATGTTGATGGTAGGTTTGATGTTGGTGGGTATGTTGTTGATGGTGGGTATGTTACTTTATTGTTGTTGATTTTGTGTTGATTATGTCTATTTATTTGTTGGTTAGGAATATAGTGAATGCTGTTAATTTTATGTTTATTAAGATGTTGGTTATGTTGATGTTGATAATGATTGTTCTGGTGTTGTTGGTTTTATGCTGTTAGTTTTATGTTAATGGTAGGTTTGATGTTGGTGGGTATGTTACGAGTACTTTATTGCTGTTGATTTTGTGTTGATTATGTCTATTTATTTGTTGACTTGGATTATAGTGTCTGCTGTTAATTTTATGTTTATTAAGATGTTGGTTATGTTGATGTTGATAATGATTGTTCTGTTGTTGTTGGTTTTATGCTGTTAGTTTTATGTTGATGGTAGGTTTAATGTTGCTGGGTAAGTTGTTGATGGTGGGTATGTTACTTTATTGTTGTTGATTTTGTGTTGATTATGTTGATGGTGGGTGTATTTATGATCTTGTTGGGTATGTTGGTGGTGGATATGTTGACGGTATAGATGTTGTTGTTGGGTATGTTTGTAGTGGCTTTAACCTCAATGAATGTCCACTGAGGACAGAGAGGCTACCCAACCAGATAGTAATGACTTATATACTGTATCACCCAAATAAAAGAGGTCCATGTTGTTGCTACTAATGTCACCATTAGATGTAGCCATGTTAAGGTACTCTTTTTACTTGGGTTTTATAGTTTTTGACCCATATTTGATGCCACCAATTGGACTTGTGTCATGTTGAGGAACTATAACCTAGGGCTCCATGTAATGACTCTGATTGATGAGGTACTTATATGAGGTCAACTTACTCTATGAGGACAACATGCTTGCTGAGAGTAATTTTGCATTCCAACTTAAACTTAACTTTGCATTCATTGAAACTTAACTTAAACTTAACTTTGCATTCATTCCAACTTAAACTTACAATTTTCATACATCAAAATAGTTATTCTGAGCATAAGATTCTTAGAATTGTCATTCAACAAACTAAAGACAAGTCCTAAGGACAAATACAGGTTGTGTTGACAAACAAACATAGCAAAAACTGACTTCTTTGTTTGTTTGTCAAACAAATTGCCATACATTACTTCAGAATGGGACTTGGATATCTAATTCTGACATTAGTTCTTCTAAATTTGTAATCAAACCACAAGTAATTAAAAATTGGATACATTCTGCCACTAAATCTTCATCGACAACTAAATCCCTTGGTAATGTCCCTTGCCTTCTTTGTGCAGCCTTACCTAAGTGTGGTAGACTAGAGTAGTTATTGTGTCCTTTTTTTTTCATTATCTCAATCATGCATGCTTGTAAGTTTAACCATACATTATCCAAACACTCTACAGTTTGTTCTGCATATACATCTGAAACGTTCTTCACCAATTCCTCAACACTTTTTTGCTGGGTGTTCATCTTGTAAAGACTGAATTGACCTAAAAAAACCTAAATCTAAGATGTTTAAGTCAGGTGAGTTGGCTGGTTGTTGGGTTAGCTTGATGTTAAACCCATCTGTTATTGCTGCCTCTACAAACTCTATGTCTTTCCCATTTATATGAGGCTTAGCATTGTCTTGTTGAATGCTAATCTCTTTTGTTGTTGTTGATGGTCATTGTTGTTTAATGGCTGGTATCACTTTGTCTATTAATGTTCTTTTGGTGACTTCTTTGGTGATGGATTCCACTGGTTTTGTGACAATAGTACCAGCAACTTTATTTTTACTTCGTCTTTTTGCTGGTTCTTGATATGTGAATGGCCAAATACCAATTTTACTATCAAAGAGAACTTCTCCATTGCTATTGTAAGTTGGCCTTGAAACAACAGCTAGAAACATGACTTTTGTTATGTATATCTTGCTCTTACAAATTCTATAAGGTGTTGGTTCATTGCTGTCAATGTAGTATCTGCAACTAGGCTTGGTCATATAAAACCATTTTTCGTCTATATGGATAATGTGACTCATATCTTTGAATTTCACACACCTTAAGACCCTATCAAAGACAAGTTTACCCATGACAAAATGTAACCTAAAATACTTGTTGTCTTGGGTTAAATCTGGTTTTATAGCATTGGTAGGAGACTTGATGATACCTTGTTTAACCTATCTATGACATGTTGATGGTGCATGACCAATTGCTTTACCCAAGCGCTTGAGTGTTGTTCTCTTTGACACTTCCAGTGCCAATATTTTTTCAATTGGACATGGTAATCTGTCTCTTCCCTTTTTCCCCGGAATCTTACTTCTAACATTGATTGGCACTAAGTTCTGCCTCTGTTTTTTTGCAGCAGTCCAGAGGGTACAAACAGACCGCCTTGATACAAACCCAGCAACCTCACTTATTTTTCCATGAGCTGGCTTTCCATTTTTGCAACTCTCAAGTAAAAGGCAAACAATTCTATGCCTTTCATCGTCCTTCAAATTCGGTTTCTTCATAGTGTAAATGTGTTTGGTAAGAAGTTGGTTTATGTAGTTTGGTAGTAATCTCTTTTAAGTTGGTTTATGTATTCGAACTCATACTTTGTGTAATTTTTCAGTACTTGGACTCTCAAGTTTGTGTAATTTTTCAGTAATCTCTCAAGTTGCCTTTTTTATATAGCATTGGTATGAGATGATGTATTTAGGTGGGAAATTTAAATTTTCCAGAAATTTGGTTTCCCCCCAATTATCATGTAACTAGTCTGGGAAAGGTATCCCACTTTCCCTCTTTTTTTTGTACTCTAAATATTTGTTTTTGTTTTAAGTTACCAAGAAGAAATGGTGGGAAAGATTATGACTTAAGTTCACTTGATTAGTCCTATTTTTGTAAGCTTAAAAATAGCCCACTAACTCATAATCAGTATCTCCTTGGTCTTTGATCCAAAACCAAATGGGAAGAACAATAAAAAACGGAGGGAGTAGTTTATTAAGAGATTTTCAAAAATGTAAAAAATATTAATTTAAGTTTGTTAGTAATAAGTATTATATGAAAAATGTATGAGAGAGGTTTGGGTGGGGTAGAGAATGTAGGAAATGATGGGAAAGGTTGGAAAGTGAAAAATGATGGGAAATGTTGGAAAATGAAAAATGATGGGAAAGGTTGGAAAGTGAAAAATGATTGAGTTGGTAACCTAGGTCATGACTTTCTGCTTGGGAGGGTGTAAATGAGTCAAAATAATTATGGGGTAATTAAGACTAAAAATGGATGGTAACCTAGTTAGTGTGACACTTGCTTGGGGCATGATAATCATGGTTTAACAAAATAATTAAGGTGACCTTGTGGTAGAAAAGGTCAGTTTGTGACCTTAGTTGGATCAGACTGCCCCTTAAATTGACCTTACAAGTGTCCAGTTTGTATTGGTTACACTATTAAAATACAAAAAAAAAATACAAAAAAGAGGAGTATCCTGCTTTTCTGATTTTGTTCCAGGATTGCCGTTGATTTCCTCTATCCCAACAGGCAACTTGCTCAATTCTTGATTTCTTCAATATCTTTTGTCTATCCTCCAACTTTGCAACTACAAAAACATTAAATACACATTAAAACTATAATTAATACAACCAAATTTATCCAGTTAAATAAATCTACCAATAAATGAAATTATTTAATATTTAAAAGAATCAGTAATTTTTTCCCCCTATAAATTGAGATTCATTCCCACCACAATTTTTACAGCAAGTTCATTTTTTACTGTAATAATTACAAATAATTACATAATATTATACAAATAATTACAAATTATCCCAACAAATAAAAAAAAACCCAAAAAATATTTTACATAATCTACTATATATAAGAGAGGAAACATTTGAAGGCCTCCTATTGGCTAATGAGCTTAATGGAACAAAAAAAGCAATGGGCCCCAGACAAGTTGACCAAACATATACTACGTATTTCGTTATTACTCAAAAGTTAAATATAATTTCCTAAAAACTCAACGCTTTTGACTCATTTATAGCCATTGGATCACTTATAGCCGTTGGATCAAATATAGCCGTTGGATCATAATATAGCCGTTGGATCAAATATAGCCGTTGGATCATAATATAGTCGTTGGATCAAATATAGCCGTTGGACATAAAAAAAACTATATATAGACACATATTCTTTAAATAATTGCTCACACATTTTCGTTGGATCATGGGCGGGACAATATTCCGGGAGAAGTGGTAAGCCAACAGTCATTTTGGAAGCTGTCGCATCGTACGATTTATGGATATGGCATGCCTTTTTTGGTACACGAGGTTCCCTCAATGATATTAATGTTCTTCAACGTTCTCCATTATTTAATGAAATTTTAGAAGAATCTGCCCCAACTGTTAATTTTGAAGTGAATGGCAGGGAGTATAACATGGGATATTATCTTGCTGATGGTATATATCCGGGTTGGGCAACATTTGTTAAAACAATTACCGCGCCCCAAATTCAAAAGCATAAGTTATTTGCAGCTCGACAAGAGAGTTGTCGAAAAGATGTTGAGCGTGCCTTCGGCGTCTGACAAGCTCGATTTGCGTATATCTAACGACCTTGTCTTCTTTGGGATCGAACCACAATGGGAAAAGTTCTTATGGCTTGTATTATTATGCATAATATGATAGTTGAAGACGAACGAGAAACATATCTTAACTATGAAAACATCATTGCAGAGTTTAAAGAAGATAATCCGACTTCAGCTAATGATGATGATCAGTATGAGTATCATTGTAGAAGGTCGGCTCAAGATCGATTCATAGAAACTTATGGCGAGATCCGCGATCGTGCCACTCATATTGCTTTGAAAAATGATCTCATCGAGCATATTTGGCAAAATTTTCGTAACTAGATTATGAACGAAATGTATTTTCTTATTGAAGGGTTGTTTAGCTCGTTATTTCTAATTTTATTGTTTTTTTAATTACTTTTATGTATTCCGTATTTTGTTTAGCTCTTTTTTTTTCTAATTTTGTGTTTTTTAATTAGTTTTATGTAACCCGTATTTTATTTATTGAATCATGATTTTTAATTATTTCGAGTTTTTTTTTTCACATTTGTGTAATTATTAGTTTATTAAGAGATTTTCAAAAATGTAAAAATTATTAATTTAAGTTTGTTAGTAATAAGTATTATATGAAAAATGTATGAGAGAGGTTTGGGTGGGGTAGAGAATGTAGGAAATGATGGGAAAGGTTGGAAAGTGAAAAATGATGGGAAATGTTGGAAAATGAAAAATGATGGGAAAGGTTGGAAAGTGAAAAATGATTGGGTTGGTGACCTAGGTCATGCTTTTCTGCTTGGGAGGGTGTAAATGAGTCAAAATAATTATGGGGTAATTAAGAGTAAAAATGGATGGGGACCTAGTTAGTGTGACACTTGCTTGGGGCATGATAATCATGGTTTAACAAAATAACTAGTTTTACCACCCGTGCAATGCACGGAACACTTGTAGTACTTTGCTGGAAGATACTAAACCACTGCATTGAAGAAGAAATAAATAGTTGTTGATTAGTCCATCTCTTGGAAATCAAGGATGTGTAATTTCGATCAAATAAAAATTTGATATAAATATTTAGTTAGCATGATGTTTAAGAATGTGTATAAGAAATTTACGTTTAAATCATGTTCTATTTAGTTCTATTTAGATGTTGTAACTTTTACTCTTTGATAACATTTATAGAGGGTGTTTGGTTGATATATTTGGATTGGAGTTAGGTCTCCTTAGGTATCATACTTCATTCCCCTTTTTTTATAAATTTAGGATGAACCATAGGATTTGCAACCTCATATCTCTATGAATTCATATTATAATCTATTCAATTCCAAGCTCTTGAATCAAACGACCCTTAAGAAACTTGGCGAGAAAAGAAAGGGGTGCGCAGTCCCATGCTTAAGTACAGTAAATCAAAAATTTGGAGGTGAGGAAAATGGAGAGATTGTTATTTCATTTTTCCCTAATACAAATTACAAACCCAAGTATACAGGGAAAATATTTTAGACTAAAAACTATTATTCATTCTATTAAGAGTCATATTGCATAGACAAATAGACATTAAACGGAATTGTAATCTAAAATATAATCTGTGACACCCTCAAATTTGCGGAAAGAAAAAAAATAATTTAAATACATAACGAAGGGTGTCATAAATAAAAAGGTTCATTACAAAAGAAAATTTATATTATACATAAGAATTATACAAGACGGGAGACATATCTCCCGTATAAATACGGAAATGAAACGAGTGTATAATAATATACAATAAGAACCGAATATAGGTCCAAGGTAAATACTTCGCTCGCTAGCTCGTCAATGTACCCCAAATATGCATCACCACCTGTTCGACCGCATTAAATATAAACACGGAAGCCACAGTCAGTGGGGAGTAACTCCGAGTTCTCCCAGCCACGAAATGTCAAGTTTAATAAACATGAATAAACATAAAAGCAATGTATATGGAAATACAAAACTTTAACATATATGATATGCTTTTCATGTTATGAAACAGATAACTAACAAATAACCTAGCATGTGAAAGCTATCATGTGAAACCGATAATAAACTATAACTCGAGGTAGGGAAGCTGGTATGCTAGCTCAGAGGTTCCTCTCAGAAACATGGCCGTGATACACTCAAACCCCAATCAACACGTAATCATGTGAATCAGTTAACAATCGGTAATCCAAACTCTATCAATCTTAGCCGGCTTGCATCTCACCTTCTAAAACTCATAGAATCATCATACATGAAAGACCAATACTTCTACAAACAGGCATAAGTTCTTAGCACCGTCAATATAAGACTTCTGTAACTCAAGTCTATACCACGAGGTAGGATATACTTAAATATTTAGGCTCAGCGGTCACTCTAGTAACATGGCCCAAATACCAAGCACACATCTAGGCTCAGCGGTTACACTAATAACATGGCCCAGATCCAAAGCCCATATCCTAGCTCAGAGGTTCCTCTCAGAAACATGTCCAAGATACGACTCAACCCTAAACCTAGACTGCGCAGACCTAGAGAAATGCGAAGATCCATCGCATCCAAGACCCATGATACAATCACATGAGTACCCCTAAGAAGATCCATCCAAGGGTTGGCTAGTACTAAAGCTGGCTCCATTTCCCAAAGTGGAACCCATGGCAGCCATGCCCCGACTTGAAGATCCATCAAGCCGGGAACACAAAAGCTATCAAGCGGCAAACTCCATATGCTCGTTAAAGATAGTACGGCCTATCAATGTCATGGTCCAAGATACGCATTTAGAATTAGAATGGTCAAGACGCCATATACTCATAATTCTCTATGGGTACTTAGTCAACACGACACCAACCATATAATCAAACAGTCACGGGAAAAACTTCCTATCATGTGACTAATTGCACATAAATCATATTCAAAGATCATATCGCCTCATATCTACTAAGGCTCATTCATTCATTCATTAAATAAAACCTTACCTGAAGACAAATCCCCGACCCGAGTCCCGCGACGGGTCATCAGTCAAAACGGGGCTGACTAGATCTTAGTTTGACCAAACCCGTTTGGCCAAACCGGCTAGAAACAGAGTCTTAGCCATCGAGGCTTGAACATAAGAATATCACATTCATATCATGTTATTTCATTCTATTTCTAACATGTGAATTTATTAATTCTTACCAAAAACCCGCTTGACTTAAAGGATATCAAATTAAACTACGGTCTCGTATTATAATTTCTAACATGTGAGAAATAATAATATAATGAAAAGCTTTTAATTAAATAATTTACTTATTAAAATTTCCCACTTGCTAAAAATTACAAAACACGATATAATAACAATACTCAAAAACCGTCACAAGTTCAAGGGAACCCACGGTTCATTTTAGACCGGTTTTGGTCATCTTTTCTAAAAACCGTTACTTAATATTTCCCCGCATGCATAACATATTTAAAACCCGTCAAAACAACAACAAAACAATCAAACATCGACACACCCCACAAGGACCAAACACGGACCAACCAGACCGGGCTGGACCGGGTCTGAACCGGCCTGAACCGGCCTGGTTTGGACCGGTTTCCAGCCCCACAAAACAGCCCCTACACGGTCCAACACCAACATCCATTCTAAATTAATTCTAACATGTTTTTAATTAACAAACAACCATTTTACCAATCATCCATACAAAAATCATGATTATGAACAAATCATTCAAACATGTCAAGAACACCAAACATGTCATAAATTCATACAACATAATAAAAATGATTACTTATCATGTTACTAATTAAAAACCGTAAATCATAAACAACAACTAAGGTATGTAACATTGATTCGTCGAGTAACTCGGAATCGTTACCTTAGCTAGCACAAAATCAAGTAGCACCAAAATATAAGAACTAAGAAATAAGAAACCCGTCTTCTATTCTTCTCCTAAGATATACGAGTCACCAAACTCGTCTTCAAAATCTTCCCCTATAAGAAATGACAAGAAAAACATTATTAGAACTTAAACTTGATTTTCCATAATTAAAGGTTGAAAACGATTTTGACGGAATTGAAAATAAACCGTACTAGAAGATGGAGAGCGAAGAG
>JAIUZE010046697.1:0-11398 GCA_022085475.1 Heliosperma pusillum
AAAGGGAGTATCTTGGAACCATGACATTGATAGGCCCGTACTATCTTTAACGAGTATATAGTTCACTGCTTGATAGCTTTTGTGTCACGGCCTGGGGGGCTTATCTCCAAGTCGGGGCATGGCATCCTAAGAGTTCCGCTTTGGGAAGGGAGCCAGCTTAAGGACTAGCCATCTCTGCTTAGGGGGTCGCCTATCAGAGTTTCTCATGTACGGTTATGTAATGAGACAGGGAATGGGTTAGCTGTTGTCGCTAGGTCTGATCAGTCTAGGGCTAGGATGTTTTCCTACCTTGTGGTATAGACTCGAGTTACAGAAGTCGACTATTGACGGTTCTAAGAACTTATGCCTGTTTGTAGACGTATTGGTCTTTCATGTTTGATGATTTTATGAGTTTTAGAAGGTGAGATGCAAGCCGGCTAAGATTGATAGAGTTTGGATTCCCGATTGTTAACTGATTCACATGCTTACGTGTTGATTAGGGTTTGAGTGTATCACGGCCATGTTTCTGAGAGGAACCTCTGAGCTAGCATACCAGCTTCCCTACCTCGAGTTATAGTTTATTATCGGTTTCACATGATAGCTTTCACATGCTAGGTTATTTGTTAGTTATCTGTTTCATAACATGAAAAGCATATCATATATGTTTAAGTTTTGTATTTTACATATACATTGCTTTTATGTTATTCATGTTTCATTAAACTCGACATTTCGTGGCTGGGAGAACTCGGAGTTACTCCCCACTGACTGTGGCTTCCGTGTTTATATTTAATGCGGTCGAACAGGTGGTGAATGCATATTTGGGGTACATTGACGAGCTAGCGAGCGAAGTATTTACCTTGGACCTATATTCGGTTCTTTAGGATTGTATATTATATTACACTCTTTTATTTCAGTATTTATACGGGAAACATGTCTCCCGTTTTGGATACTTCTTTTGTATAATATTATTTCCTTTTTGTTATGAACCTTTTTATTTAAGACACCTTTGTTATGTATTATCATCTTTTTTTTAGTTAAATTATTTTTTTTCTTTCCGCAAATTTGAGGGTGTCACATACGTGTTACCCTGGGTGAAACTTGAACAAGCTTAAGTAATAGTTTGTATGAGACAATAGTCCATTTTCATTACTCGATCTTCTTAGGTCATTTTATTCGGCCTTCCTAAGCTCAACCTAACCCGTTTCGACAAACCGTCATGTCCGGACGGCCCAAAATTTTATCTGGGCCTAAGGATGGATAACGAATGACATCAACCATACCGCGATACATACTCATGTTAGTATCAAGAGCTTTCATTATTCGAGGAATTGGACTAAGAAGCGACCTTACTCATGTTTGGCGCGGACCTCTCCACAGACCCGGGTTTGATTGCTTGGTATGGCAACCCACTCTTTAAACAAAAACCTTTTAAACGCACTTAGCATACCGTTATAATGTCTGTAGAAATGTGTATAACCCATACGTGATCACCATTTTGTAAATAAAATCATGACGAACTTTAGATACCTCGAATCTGCACCTTCCGCCAACAACCCAGTGATGCTTAGGCCGCATATTTGGTACACGAAACGATTTATGTCAGTTCATAAGTTTGTTGTCAAGTGAAAGCTCAAACACTTGTGTCTATCTCTTGGTCGTCATCTACGTGCCAATATGGTCGTTTTGACAGTCATTAGAGTCATTTTGGAGTCCGGGTCAAAAACAGCTTCATTTTCTATAAACCGTCTTTTAAAGCTGTGCCTGAACGCTCGAGAATATTCCGGATATTTTAATATTTCAAAACTCATCTTTCTTGGTAAAATATATCCGTATTTTATTGAAGAGTATTCGAGATCTACCGCAATTCAATAAAGAAACGCGGAAATCATTCTTTCAAAGTAGGAAACTGCTTGGGAAATGACGCAACGGGTGCTGCGCCTCTTCTAAGAGCCGTAGTTCCTGCTGCGCTTCTTCCCAGCTTGTTTTGCCTGTTTCTGGAATATTTTTTAGATTCCTTTCCGTGTTCGAGTTATTTCAAAACTCTTTGGATTTCTCCTTATATAAGGTGTGGTTCGTACACACTTTCAAGGCACGTGAGTGTTTTGCCCTTCTCTTCTCTCTTTGCATTCTAGACCTTGCTCTAAGCTTAGTGACAACTACATGCTTGATCAATCTACCACGTAAGCTCAGATCCTTCTGGGTAACAGTCTCGTTTTGCATTGACCTACCAAGTTGACCAACTCAACCTGACTAATCAACTTTAATCAATCATTTTCCTCTTTCGAGGGCACTTTCTTTGCACCTAGTCGAGTTATCACTAAAAGACAACTTAGTTAGATATCGTTTCGTCAACATGTAAGTCTGAGGGTGTAATAATCTCGTCTTGTACTTTATTTAAAATCATGTATGATTCATGTCGATTTATGTAAGATATTTCTAACTTTTTTAGTAGTCATTTCTTTTATATTTAAGTCACCTTTTCTTATTATTTCATATTATTAGTTAGTTTTTGCTTAGATCCCTAATAGTCAATATTAGTGGGTTTTTGACGTCTTTTATTCAACACCGCATCTTTAAAAGGTTAGATCCGTTCATATCTAGTCCTTAGATCCGTCTTTCATATAGTTTAGTAAAATCAATAATAAACAGTAAAATCACCAATGAACACTAACTGATCGTGATTCTGGCTTCAGAGCCATAACCCATCTCAGGAACAGACACAAGGTTTGATGCGCCTCTTCCAGAGGGCGCATGACCTGTTGCGCCTGTTCCGGGCTGATTTCTGTCTCTGAACTTCCTGATTCGCTTTGACATAGTTTAATTAGGTAATAAATCGATTATTATTCGTATTGTCGCTGCTAATATGATTCGTTTTAGTTTTATTAATTCTTTTCTTTATTTCAATTAATCATTTGAACATATTTCCGACATAGATCATGAAATCCATTGTAATATTTGTTCTTTTGTAATTGATTTCAATCTCCTGTAATCATTGTATGATTTAATTAATTGTTCTCATATGCAATTGAATCTTAAATCCTACTTTGACCAAATTGAATGCTAAACTACGTGTTCACCGACTAGTTAAGTTCTCATGTTAGGATTAAAACGTGTATGTTGCATTGCATGCATATAACCGACAACACATCGATAACATAAGCGTTTCCCTAACCATTAGTATAGGACGCTATCAAGGCGGGCATGATTAGGTGTTCGATTAAAGAACTTCCTAATATGTACCCTCACCCCTTACTCCAGATCTCCGTGAGCACCCGTGTTCATTGGCATCCACGAGAGTCATTCTAGACATAGAATACTAAGGGTAACGAGTTCTTGGTGTTCATGTCATTACTTTGTGTCTTGACGTGACATGAAGTATTCGAACGGTTCCAACTTCCCACAAAAATTGGTGGCGACTCCACAAATGCGTATTTCTACGCTTGTCGCTCGTTTCTCCATATGTGGTTCCCCCGTGTACCATGGTTTGGAAAGGATCGCGAATCCGTGTACCACAGTTTGGCGACTCCGCTGTGGATAATACACTTACGTGTTACGCAGGGTGAAACTTGGACAAGGTTAGAAAATATTAAGTATGAGATAGTTATCGGTTTTCATTATTCGACCTTCCTACGCCTAACCCAACCCTTTCGACCAATCATCCTGTCTGGACGGTCCAAATTTTTATCTGGGCGTAAGGATGGATATCGATTAACGTCAACCATACCGCGGTGTGTACTCATGTTAGCACCAAGGGCTTTCACTACTCGAGCCTTAATCATGTTTGGCGCGGACCTCTCCACCGACCCTGGGTTTGATTGCTTGGTATCGCAACCCACCCTTTAAGCCAAAACCATTTTAAATGCACTCAGCATACCGTCATTCTGCTTGTTTAATTGTGTATAACCCTTACATGATCACCACTTTGTAAATAAACCATGACCAAATTTTCAAAATCAAAATCCTTTTTAACTATAAAGCATTTTCAAAACTGGCCTAAAGTAGCGCAAAATGAGTCGAAACTCTGTCTAAGTGTCCAGTCAAAATCATCTATTCTCCATTTTGAGTCATCACTCCTACAACCATAGTATAGTTGTCTAGGACCAACATATCAAAACCTGTCATTTTCAAAACTCACTTAGCAAAGTGGCACACACCCACTTCACAAGTCGAGTCATTCTACACTTCGAGTCATCACTCCTACAACTACACTACGGTTGTCTAGGACAAACATTTCAAAACTAGTCATTTTCAAAACTCACTTAAACACAGTTGCACACTCTTACTTCACAAGTCGAGTCTTTTTTGAGTAAGTGCGCTAGAATGCTCGATCGTGTTTTGATCCGTCTTCGGTCACTTACCACAGTTTTCCAAGATGCTTGGAACTAGTTAAGCAAGTGTTCATCAACCCTAGTACTAGCTGCGCTCATCCGTCTCCAAACAAATCAAGACCAAGCTTATGCTCGCCTCAATGCCATTGAAGGCCGAATTGTTGCCATAGAAGCTAGGCTTTCTCCTACAGACATTCCTGATGGTAGCGTGGGACAACCAGAAGTTGATCACCCAACAGTTCTTACTGAAACTGAAAAGCGACTCCAATACCTGGAGGAGCAAAACTAATGTAACTCAAGGGAGATGACATCTAAAGGGAGAATATTTTCAAATATGAAGCAGTAAATACTCACTTGCCAACCGACGTAAACATAACTGACATCCCAAAGTTCAAGGGGCACGAAAACCGTTTGAATCACATTCGTGCTTTCAAAGATTACATGTCTATCAAAGGCATAAAACCTGAGATGTTCCTAAGGATCTTTCTTTCATCTCTTGATACCATTCCTAAGCAGTGATTCTATTCCCTACAACATAAGAAAATTGCAACCTGGGATGATGCCGCATTCGAGTTCGCCAAGCAATACGCATACAATGTTGAGATTCAAGTCAACATGCGCACTCTAAAATTTCTTACCCAAAATGAGAAAGAAGGTTTCACCGACTTCCTAAGTAGGTGAAGGAAGACTAGCATACAAATTGTCGAACGTCCAGATGAAGCCACTCTACAAAAGATGTCGTTTTGAATGAATTTGGCTACTTGCTACGCAGTTAGCACTTTGTAGGACTTGGCCTCTACCCACTTCATGAAGTAGTTAATCGCAACTAAGATGAAGCAAATGCCCTCCCGTTCCAGAAGAATTTACTTTTCCAATGATATCGATTCCCCAGGTTGAAAAATGTGGGAAAATATCCGTATATTTCTCCTCTAAATTTCAGGATTATAACAAAATTATAAGATACGAAATAACGAGTCATATATGAAAATAACAATATGAATAAGAGATAAAAATAACCTTTAGTCCTTGCTTAAAGGCCTAAGAACAGTATCAAAATGATGATATCTCCTAATCGTAGCACCCACGATAGAATGAGAAATTCCCTTTAATTTGCTAGAATATTTTTGTCAAAAGTTACTGTTAACTTTTTGATCTTGTGATGTGAAGAGATGGAGGCACAAGTGAGAAAATGAATTAGGGTTAGAATTTTTCTCACTTCTACTCTTATCTCACGGCTCAATTAGGGTCTTTATGAGGAGATTTTTCTCCTCAAAATAACTACCCATTGACCGAAAATTCCAGAGTGAATCTGGACTTTATTTTGGTTAAATTCGCTTTAATATATAATGTGTATTATTATTATAAATGTCATTTGTGTTGTCATGTATTAATATGTCCATACAACATTTTGTAGTCGATACATTAATACCGGTCTGACAACATCTAATATGACAATCGTATAATATATACGTTAATTATAATTATCCGTATAATTATAATTTGCTAATTCAATATAACATTTTATATTTAATTTACGAATTAACATTTTAATTCGCATAAGCTTACATTATATATATAATGATTAAATACAACAGTTTATATTTAATTACGAATTACTTTTAATTCATCTCAGCTTATATTATTTAATCGTTATTAAATAATTCGTCTCATCACATTGACTAACCTTTTAGTCAAATACACTGACTAACCTTTTAGTCATATAATAGGGCATCAATATGATTATTTTCTCAAATAATCACATCTCTCAAACACATCCTTTAGGTGTGACTTTTAGGGACCAGTTGATCACCGCCATCTGTATGACAATAACGTCAAACTTATCTAGCAAGCCAACCGTTATTGATAAACGTTAATCAACTGATTATTATACAAAGTATACCCTGTGAACCTACAGAGATTTATTTATGTTATTGCACTAACTGTGGAGGACACTAGCTCCAACAATCTCTCACTTGTCCGTACAAGTGTATGTGCGATAACCGATTCTCACATCCATAATAAATTTCTCCCACTCAATGTAAACCAATTTGCAAAGTCCGTATTCACAAAGGTTGTAGTTTACAAGTGATCAGTATCAAGAGTGGTTTCCCCGACTAGAGAGTAACTTAACTGATAAACGAATCTTTATTCGAGCATGGCCATGCATTTCAGTTACAGCTCCTCGAGTGGCCCTGAGAAATATAATCCTGATAAAGGTTGGATATTTTCTTCAACTCGAATCTTGCAGATACAAGCGCAGTATGAAATGACCCAGTAAAAATCTACTTAGCCTCCTGTTACGGTCGACCATGAGAAAAAAACCAAAGTCACCCAAAAACTGTTTAATCTCAAGAGACAGTCGATAGTCAAAAGAATCGACTCTAGGAACACTATGGACGTCCTATCCACGACCTGACACCTAATGTTCTGAAACATTTAGGACTCCATAACGTTGTCACAAAATTGTTCTGCGAGGTATCATTATAACTCGCATATGTGATCGATCAGTCAACTGTTTGACTTATGGCTCGTTGAACCCACCATTAATCGACTTCACAGAATAATTGCCAGAGTTATCAGCTCATGTAGGCGATTACGGACCAAAACAAATATAATGTAATTCAGTTCACTTTGTGGTGTTCAATGTTGTCAGTACAACCCACATGAAAAACAAAATATAAAACAAAACGATGATTTCATAGATAGTTTTATGAAAAAGATACAGGTGTCTAATCCAAATAAAACAACTAATACAACTCAGGAACACGTTTGATTCCCATGGAAATAACGTGCCCTTCATGCTTATCATATCTCAATGGTTTAGTGAGAGGATCTGCGACGTTATCATCCATAGCAATCTTGTCTATCACTATCTCCCTTTGCTCCACGTAATCTCGGATCATGTGAGCCTTCCGTTGTACATGCCTAGACTTGTTGCTGGACTTAGGCTCGTTAGCCTGGAAGATGGCACCACTATTATCACAATAGATGGTGATCGGGTCATCCGAACTAGGAACTACAGTTAGTCCCTGTAAGAATTGACGCATCCATATAGCTTCCTTCGCAGCCTCTGAAGCAGCATAGTACTCGGACTCAGTCGTAGAATCTGCTATAACACTTTGTTTGGAGCTTTTCCAGCTGACCGCATCGCCATTAAGAGTAAAAACGAATCCAGACTGAGATTTCGAGTCATCTCGATCCGTTTGGAAGCTAGCATCTGCGTAACCGATTTCGCATAGCTCAGTGTCTCCTGCATAAGTCAATACCCAAACCTTAGTCCTCCGTAGGTACTTAAGGATATTCTTAACAGCCATCCAGTGTGTTTCACGTGGATTGCCTTGGTACCGACTCGTCATACTCAATGCATATGCCACGTCAGGACGTGTGCATATCATGGCATACATGATCGATCCTATAGCTGATGCATAAGGAACCTGACTCATGCGCTCGACCTCTTCCGATGTCTTTGGTGCCTGAGCTTTACTCAACTGCATCCCAGAAGTCATTGGAAGGTTCCCCTTCTTGGAGTTGGTCATGCTGAACATCTCAAGAATCTTATCTATATAAGACTCCTGACTGAGGGATAACATCCGTCGTGATCTATCTCTGTAGATACGGATCCCCAAAATTCTTTGTGCCTGCCCAGATCTTTCATCTGGAAATGGTTCTTTAACCAAACTTTTACCGAAGTTAAGAGAGGTATGTCATTCCCAATCAAGAGTATGTCATCGACATACAACATTAGGAAGACAATCTTGCTCCCACTCGACTTGATATATAAGCATGGTTCCTCGACCGATCGAGTAAATCCATTCTCTTTTATCACCTGGTCGAAACGATGATTCCAACTCCGAGAAGCCTGCTTAAGTCCATAGATGGAACGCTTAAGCTTGCATACCTTCTTAGGATTTTTAGGATCAATGAAACCTTCGGGTTGTACCATGTACAACTCCTCCTCCAAATAACCGTTTAAGAAGGCGGTTTTCACATCCATCTGCCAAATTTCATAGTCATGAAAAGCGGCAATCGCTAAGATTATCCGAATGGAACGCAGCATAACTACGGGTGCAAAATTTCATCATAGTGCATCCTTGCACTTGAGTGAAACCCTTTGCCACTATCGTGCCTTGTAGGTATCTGGTTGTCCTTCTACAGAATGCTTTATTTTGTAAAGCCATTTGCACTGAAGAGGCCGAACCTTATCAGGTAAGTCAACCAAATCCCATACGTCATTCTCATACATAGAGTCCATCTCGGATTGCATGGCATCAAGCCATAGCTTAGAGTCGGAACAGGTCATGGCACCTTTATAGGTAGCGGGTTCGTTACTCTCTAGGAGTAAAACGTCATCTTTCTCATTCTCCTCGACCATACCAATGTATCTGTCTGGAGGAATAGAGTGTCTACCCGACCTCCTAGGTTCCAAAGGAATATTAACCGCAGCCGATGATGAAGGAACAGTTTCCTCCATTCGTTGCTCGGTTGTTGGTTCTTGAATCTCCGATAGATCGAAGGTTCCATTACTTGTCCTATTCTCGAGAAACTCTTTCTCTAAGAACGCCGCACTAGCCGCAACAAAAACTCGATGTTCGGTAGGCGAGTAAAAGTAATGACCAAACATCCATTTTGGATAACCCATAAAGTATGTCTTGACCGATCGTGGGCCGAGCTTATCGTCAGGACTCCACTTGACATAAGCCTCGCAGCCCCAAATCCGAATAAAGGACAAGTTAGGGACCGGTCCCTTCCATAATTCATATGGAGTCTTGTCTACAGCTTTAGACGGACTTCGGTTAAGTATTAGAGCAGCTGACAAAAGAGCATAACCCCACAATGAATCAGGTACAACCGTGTGACTCATCATGGATCGAACCATATCAAGTAATGTTCGATTTCTCCGTTCGGACACACCATTCACTTGTGGGTTCCAGTGGAGTTAACTGTGAGTTACTACCCCACGAGTCTTTGCGGTGATTGATCAACTCATTCGAAAGATAATTTTCCCACGATCCGAACGTAGTGCTTTAATCTTTCTATCCAGTTTGTTTTCAACCTTATTCTGGAATTCCTTGAACTTGTCAAAGGACTCACTTTTATGCTTCATTAAGTAGACATAACCATATCTACTCAAATCGTCCGTGAAAGTGATAAAATATCTATAACCATCTCTAGCGTTGATTGACATAGGTCCACACACATCAGTATGTATGAGTCCTAATAGGTCAGCAGCGCGCATTCCAACACCTTTGATGGAAATTCGAGTCATTTTGCCTATGAGACATGATTCACACGTGCCAAAAGATTCATAGTCAAATGGGGATATAGCCCCATTGTCAATGAGCTTCTTCACGCGTTTTTCATTTATTTGTCCCATACGGCAATGCCATAAATAGGTTTGATCTTTGTCACCAACCTTTGCTTTCTTACTACTCACATGCAATATATCTGTGGTTTGATCTAAAACATAAATCCCATTCATGGAAACTGCTTTACCATAAATCATTTCGTTTAAATAGAAAATACAGCTATTATCCTTTATTACAAACGAAAAACCGTCCTTATCAAGTACGGAAACGGAAATAATGTTTTTAGATAAACTGGGTACATAGTAACAGTTATTCAGAAATAACTCAAATCCACTCGGGATTTGGATTACATATGTTCCCACTGAAACGGCAGCTACTCTTGCTCCATTCCCCACTCGCAGGTCCACATCACCCCTTGCGAGAGTTGTGATGTTTCTTAGGCCCTGCAAATGATTGCACAGATGAGAACCACACCCAGTATCTAATACCCAAGTTCCGAAACTTGCATGGTTAATCTCAATCATATGAATAAAAGAAGAAGACATACCAACAGGAGAGACGCGGCCTGCTTTTATGTCCTCACGGTACACGGGGCAGTTCCTCCTCCAATGCCCAAGCTTGTGGCAATTGTGGCACTCCACGTTACCTTCATCGCTCTTTGTCTTGCCTTGTGAGCTACCGCTAGTCTCACCAGGCCCACTCTTGCCTTGCCCTGGCTTTTTGAATTTTGGCTTCCCTACAGCTAGGTTGGCCTTAGCCTTGCCCTTACCTTTGCCCTTGTTGGCAATCATGAGAACGTCCTGTTTCAAACTCCCACTCAATTTCAGATCACTCTCTGTCTGTACAAGGAGTGAGTGGAGCTGATGAAGACTCTTCTTCATATCATTCATATAGTAATTTGCCCTGAAAAGGGCAAAACCATCATGAAGTGAATGAAGAACGCGGTCAATGACGATCTTCTCATCGATTTTGCAACCAAGTGCCTCCATTTTCTCGACATTCTCAATCATATCAAGAATGTGTGGGCTAACGGCTTGGCCCTTCTGGAGTTTCGCCTCAAAGAAGCGACATGTATGCTCATAGCTAACGATCCTCGGAGCTTTTGAGAACTCGTTAGAGAGCGTGGTGAAAATCTTATTCGCACCATGGGCAATGAATCGCCTTTGCAAATTTGATTCAATTGAAAAGATGAGTACGTTCTTTATCGCACCCGCCTCCATCATGAAATCACTATAAGCAAGTGATTCATTGGCTCCTGCATTGGGGCCTGGGTTGGGCGGTAGTGGCTCAGTCACGTACTTGAGCTTACCGTCAGCAATGGCAGCATTCCGTAATGCCGCCTCCCAGTCCGCAAAGTTGGACCCGTTATTCTTCAGTCGCGTTGACTGATTCATATTTTCCATGAAAATCTTAAGCCATGACTCACGTCCGAGCGTGGCACTTGGCATTGGGTCATCAGTATGGCCAGCCATTTGTTATTAGCAGTTATATCTGTATATAACGAATTCAAAAACTGTGAAAAAGAAAATAAATATGATAAGTATTCATTGTTTTAAATTTAAGTCTAATGCAAAAACTGTTTAATGCGATGACTCGTGCATTTATACAATTGACCTCCCTTAAGAATTATATAAATGATCCCAAGACTCAATTTCTGTAAATTGATAAGCCAACCTCTTGGCTAATTCTACTTTTAGAATTCCTGGTCGATACATTTCTGTAAATTCTATCTTTTAGTCCATCATAATCACGAGATATTACTCGTACTATAATGTTGAGATAAAA